>JANHZU010002677.1:0-12439 GCA_032468055.1 Acrochordus granulatus | reverse complement strand
AGTATTTATTTTCAGAAAAAAAGGACAAGAATGAATCTGAGAGAGAACTTCCTAAGAAGATTGAAAAAGAAAAAACTTGCAGCTCCAACACATTTAGTACAACCAAAGAGAAGAAAAAGAGAGACCGGCACAAAGAGAAGTGGAAGGACGAGAGAGAGAAGCACAGAGACAAACACCCAGATGGACTTTTGAAGCACCACAAAGAGGAACAGAAGCTTGCCAAAGACAAAGAGACCTCTCAAGTGATCAGTCTAAAAGAGAAATCTAAGGAAGAACCATCCAAGTTGAATGATCTCAAAGTAAAGGAGAGACTCAAAGAAAATCAAGAAAAGGATAAAGCCGAGTGTCTTAAAATGAGCAATGGGAATGATAAAATTGTCTTACCCAAAGAGAGCAGTAAAAAAGATATCAGGCCCAGGGAAAAACTTTTAGGAGATGGGGACCTCATGATGACCAGCTTTGAGAGGATGTTGAGCCAAAAAGATATTGAGATTGAAGAGCGCCACAAGAGACACAAAGAGAGAATGAAGCAAATGGAAAAGATGAGGCATAGATCCGGAGACCCCAAATTAAAAGACAAAGTTAAAGCTAACGAGGACATGCGCAAGAAGAATCTGGATTTGACTACCAAGAAACCGCCAGCTCTTGACCCTCAGCTGAAAGACAAAAAACTCAAAGAACTTGGCCCAGTAGCTCCCATAGCATCTCCTGATATCAAGACCCAGCCTGCAGTGGGAGTGGATTCTAAGGACTGGATAGCTGGCCCCCAACTGAAGGAAATCTTACCTGCTTCTCCAAGGCCAGATCAACACAGGCCAACAGGGGTTCCCACACCAGCATCTGTTGTTTCATGCCCAAGCTATGAAGAGGTGATGCAAACACCACGAACTCCATCTTGCAGCAATGAAGATTACACAGATCTGATGTTTGACTGTGCTGATTCTCAGCATTCCCTCCCCATCTCTACCATGTCCATGAACGCTTGCTCTCCATCTTTCTTTGACAGATATTCAAATCCTTCAAGTGGATTTTCTGAGAATCCAAATCAGACCCCGACAAGGGTTATCCCCTCCACAAATCTCCACCGATCAATGTCTGTGGATATTAGAAGGGCACCAGAAGAAGAGTTCAGTGTTGGGGATAAATTTTTTAGACAGCAAAGTGTCCCAGCCACATCCAGTTACAGTTCTCCAGTTCAGCACCTGATGGAGGAGAAATTGCCTCTTCCTTCTGTTCCTGCTGAAAAGTTCCCTTGTTTATCTCCAGAATATTATTCACCAGACTATAGAGTCCCATCACCTAAAGTAGAGGCACTGCATTGCACGTCAGGAACTGTTAGTAACATTGTCCAGTCCCCCGAAAGTGTATTTTCCGGATTGCAAGCCAAATCTTCCCCTTCTCACAGAGATGAGCTGCTCGCCCCTTCTGTAGAAAGTGCTCTCCCACCCGATCTTGACATGCCTTTAGATGCTACAGAAGATCAACAGGCAACAGCTTCCATCATGCCCCCAGAGACCAGCTTTTTACCCCCCATTGAAGAGAACGAAATTGACTCTGACATTCCAGAGCAGACCAGTGCAGAATGGGAGAATACACCAAAGAGACATCCTCCTGTGCCACCTGATTTAATTGGCAACCCTCCTGAACATCCTGTAAGCTGGTCAGTGGGATCCGAGCTGATGCTTAAATCTCCCCAACATCGCCCTGATTCCCCAAAGCCTTTCTGTCCTTTAGATGGAGCACATCCTACCCCAGTACCCTTCATTTCTGCAGATGCCCTCTATCCCAGTTCCCCTGCTACATACCCCCTTTCAGTGATTGAATCCAGGCTTGATAAAGCAAAAGAAGATGCTCAGGAAAATATTCCACCTGAAATAGTCCCTGCAGAACAACCAGCTCCTTGTGTGGATTCCCCTGCCAGGTTAGATACCTTTTTCAGTAACCGCAAGCCTGTCCCAGAAGAAGCATCTGACATGGCTTTGCCGCTAGCAGAGCCCCAAGTAGAAGTTGTTAACGCTCTTGAAAAAAATTTCTTAGAGAATAGTAGCATCACTCCTGTAAACCCAGAGGAACAAATCACATGGCCTGATCCATTCACAAACTCGGAAGATGACTTGGATTTGGGCCCGTTCTCTTTACCGGAGTTGCCACTTCAAGCAAAAGAAGTTCCAGAGGTTGAAATGGTGGAGGCAGGTGGAGAAAGCCACACAGTGCCTTCAGAAGCCATCACTGTGGCACTTCTGGATGCTGGGGTTCCCTTGGGGTCTGCAAAGGATAAGGAGGAACTGAGTCTGAATCTACAAAGTAACCCACTTGGGGAATCAGATCTGCATGGGGATGAACCGAAGCTGGAGGAGGTTCCTGCAAAAGTTGTGTCAGATGTCTGTAGTACCTTAGAGCAGAAAAACGGAGAAGAACCAGAGATCTCCCAGAGACTTCAGGATGCAGCATCAGTAGGTCTTCTGCAATTGGAACCTAAGGAGGTAGAGGCCAGTGGTGAGGAACACTCCTCAACTGCTCTTGGGTCCAGCGATGGTTCTCAAGGCAGTTTGAGCCAAGCAGACAAGACAGAGAGCATTGGAGTTCAAGACACGGTGGCTACCAGGGCCACCAGCCAGGTTGCTTCTTCTCAGGCAGAGGTGTCCCAAGGAAATGTCCAGTTGGAAGCTGCAGAATCAGCACCAAAACCAATTCCTGAACCCCCAAAGGCTCCCAAAATTGAAGAGATTCCACAGCGGATCACCAGAAACCGAGCCCAAATGCTGGCCAATCAAAACAAGCAGAATGCTGCTGCTGCATCTTCTGAGAAAGAGTACCCCCCTGCTTCTGCTCCCTCCACAAGGGCAAAGGGGCGTGTGGCTGAAGAGGAAGACACCCAGGCACAGCACCCCCGGAAGCGACGGTTCCAGCGCTCAAACCAGCAGATCCAGCAGCAGATCAATACCACCACCCAGCAGACCCGGGAGATGATCCAGCAGACCTTGGCCGCCATTGTTGACACCATCAAGTTGGATGATATTGAACCTTACCACAGTGACCGGTCCAATCCTTATTTTGAATACCTACAGATCAGGAAGAAAATTGAGGAGAAGCGGAAAATCCTTTGCTACATCACTCCCCAAGCGCCCCAGTGCTATGCTGAATATGTCACCTACACAGGCTCCTATTTGCTGGATGGAAAACCTTTGAGCAAGCTGCACATTCCTGTGGTGAGTAAGCTTTTGTTTGGTTTTCTTGCTGCCTTTCTAAGTTCTCTCTGCTAGCATGGTGCACCCTCACTGCATCATCCAAACTTACTGCAGCCTCATGGAAGTATTTTCAGTTGAGTGCCACAGAGAGTATGAAAGAAAGGCCCCTGTTTTCTCATGCCTCATTGTATTTTGACCTGATGTCATCAAGGTCTTGCTGGCAAAAGGCGAAAAGATAGGATGGAGTTCAGGAACTCCTTGAAAGTACTGGAAGGAGTAGGTAGGTATTGGACTAGTTAGTCACGATGTGTTGGTAGAACAATGCAGAAACTGAGAATGAAAATTCTAAACCTACATTGAACAAATCACCAAAAATAATAGCCCAGCAATCATCAGGTCAAGCTTATGGCTTTGTGTCAGTGTGATGGTGGGAAAGCAATTTATACCAAGAACTCTCTGGCCAAACAGAAAGAGGAACAAAATCCTTGGTTTTCATAGGTGCTTGGCTTCCATTATTCTTAACATGTTCTGCATACAGGGGATCTGCCAGTAGAAATTCATTTGTTGGGAGGCACTAAATTTGAATATTTATTACTTTGGCTTTTACCATTATTGAAAGCAAGAGATAAGAGCAGATCAAGATTCAGAGTAGAACTGAATTCTTTCCAGTTGGTTTTAGGAATCTTTGCAGTCGGGAGAAGGCAGCTCCTCCACTGGCTGTGCAGCAGGTTCCACCTGCTTTCTGTCCCTTCATAGAGGGGCTTCCATCAAACAGGTTCCAAACAAAAGGGAAGACCCTCCTAGCTCCCCTTCCTGTAGCACAGGAAGGTTTGACATCGGAAAAGTCACTGCTCACCCCTACTTCTGGGGGGGTGGTCAAATGGAAATACCTGTCCCATTGATATTTGCTCTTCTTTCATCTGTAGGCCAGATGTGGAGGATGAGCATTGGCTTTGGACTGAGACCAAGAGGGGAAAATTGAGCAGTCTAGATGGTTCACAGTTCCTTTGAGAGGGGGCCTGCTCAAATATATTAGTGAGAAAGTAGGGGTTCTGGGAAAGCTTAGGTTTGAATGTGATGCATCCTTCCTCCTGCCCTGCCCTGGCAGTTCCATCCACTGGACCAGGCAAGCAAAGGCTGGCCAGATGACTGCCTGTTAACCATCCCTGACCTCTCTGCATTTCAGATTGCCCCACCTCCATCCTTGGCTGAGCCCCTGAAGGAGCTGTTCAAACAGCAGGAGACTGTCCGTGGTAAACTGCGACTCCAGCACAGCATCGAGCGGGTAACTGCAACCACTTGGGGTTCAGAGTTGGCCTGGGGAGATCAGGTGGGATGTCCTGTGGCTCCTGCTAATACTTTCCTCCTTTCCCCAGGAGAAGCTGATTGTGTCCTGCGAGCAGGAGATTTTGAGAGTTCATTGTCGGGCAGCGAGAACAATAGCGAATCAAGCCGTGCCCTTCAGTGCCTGCACGATGCTTCTGGACTCTGAGGTGTACAACATGCCTCTTGAAAACCAGGTCTGTCTGTCAGGATCCTTTTTCTTGTGGGAGTCTACAGGGGGAGGATCAGGCACAAGGCAGATAAGATGCTGTTGTTATTGCGGTGATTCTTTTCCACTTGTGCATTGGCTGGGTGCCTGCACACTCTGCACTCTTTTTACAACTTTGGGAGCATGGATGAGGTTTCCAAAGGAAGGCCAGGGGAAACAACAGCTGGCCGCATCATTGGGTGACCACTCTCAGGGACCAGCACCACATTCCCCATGGTCATTCTTCAGAGCACTTTTGTTGCCCATCTTGCTTCAGATTTCTTTCAGAAGGAAATACATATGCTGGGGAGCTCCTGAACTGTTCAGAGCCAGCCTCTGTCTCTCAGACTGCAAGTCTCCTCACTACCACCACCACCCTCTGCAGCTTAGTGCAGCTCTGTGCAAGTCAAGGCTAGAGATTTGGGGATGAGTCAGATGGAGTCACTTGCTTTGCTTTGCTTTGCTTTGCTTTGCTGCGCAGCAGAGGAAATGCACAAGCGGTTGCAGCTGCATACAGAACAATGAGAGCAGTGCCACCTGCCGGTCAGTCACTTTGAAGTGGCTCTCCCTGCTGGCTGTAAAGCTGTCATTTCAGTGGGAAGTCGAGTGGTGCATTGCAGGCATTAGTCCCCATGCACAAAGCAGGGTAGGGGGAATTTATTAGTATCCATTCTATTGATCCTATGCTTGGCTTAGCACACGCCAAAAGAATTAGTGTCATTTTATACCACAGAGAAGATACTGGAGTCAGGGAGTGCGACACAGGAAGGCTGGAAGAGTGCACTTCTTGCAAAGGGCCCATGGAGGAGGATGCTGGTGCCCCAGATTTCATGTATAGTTTAACTGAAATAAAAAGTCCTTTATATACCTATTTGAGAATCTTCTGTAGGAAAGTCTCTCTCTCTCTCTGTGCATGTGTGTGTGTGTGTGTAGACAAAGAGAGCTAACTTTTTAGGCTTCCTATCTTGTGCTTACCTTCCTCCTTAATCTCTTAGGGAGACGAAAACAAATCAGTGAGAGATCGTTTCAATGCTCGCCAGTTTATCTCATGGTTGCAGGATGTGGATGACAAATACGACCGGATGAAGGTGAGTAGCACAGCCCTTAAGAAAGTGGTATCATTGGCAGCCTAGGCTGTGTCTGAGGCCTGCTTTGCAGTTGGGGGAGGAAGGGCCGTGGTGCACCTGCCTCTGCCTTTACATCTCTTCCTGCACTGGGGATGAGATTCAATGTGTGTTCCTCCCCCTCCTCTTAACAGCTTTCCATCATTTATCTGGGTGTCTGATTCTTAGAAGAGGTTCTTCTGGCCCACCAGTTTCTGTAACTAATTTTTAAATCAACCATCTTTTAAAATCCTGATGCTCCACAAGAGCCCATGCTTTGGATCCATTATCTAGCTTCTAAGATGGATGCCTGTTTATTGTGCAGTCCAGGACACCCTTAACATTGGTAATAGTTCAGAGGCTATAATAATAGTTCTATATTAGTATTAATAATAGTTCTATAATAATAGTTCAGATTCCATTAAAACATGACGCAGGTTCATGATGATCCATAATTTTATTGGTCACCCCCTCCCATAGTTATTTCATTGCTGCACTGATAATCCTTCTTTCCGGCACTATATATATGTTTGCAGCCCCAAAGACTGGAAATGCACTTGCTTATTCCATCAGGTATCTCCAAATAAAGACGTTCACTGTCTTGGATTCAGAAACAAATTAGTTTGACGACTACAGGACTGGATCTATTGCTACACCAAGCATCTTGTATAAAACCAAAAGGGTGCGTTTTAGAGGGGGAGAGAGATGGTCTCTGCTTGGGTTTATTTTTCCTCCAAATATGTTCCTCATTCAGGAGATGCATTAGGGATTATTGCTTCTTATATGAAAGGATGACAGCAGAAATACTTAGCCTGAAAAACTAGCAGCTGAGCCATTCCTACAATAAAGGGATTTTTTTCAGGTTTGTGTGTGGAGGAGGGGTGATATTTGGAAGGGGGCTGTCACTTCCATTCTGTCCCCTCTACAGTGGTTTTCTTCTGAAAATGATTTCCATGCAGAGAAATGGGGGATCACATTGCTCACTGTGAGCTGCTTAAGACCTGCTGCCCCTCTTGACTGTTGAAAAGTAGGGCACAGCTCCAGCTCTGTAGGGCTCACCCTACCCCACGGCTGCTCTTGCCTGTGGCTGCTCTCTTCCCTTTTGTCTTCTTCCTGCCATGCCATAGCAGAAGCAGCTCTTCTGGCTCTCAGGAACACTCCTCTCTTTAGCCACATATGTGGCCCTTTCCTCAGGCAGTGAGATGCTTTTATGTGCTTTTCTGCCAGTGATTCCATATAGGCAGACCCATTACAAACAGCACATGCTCTGACTCAGTATTGTTCTAGTCCATAACTTGCTTTTATTAGAATATACAGAAAGAAAATTAGGTGGCAAATTACTGAAAGCATTTAGATTTCTAGTAATAGAAAATTTACAAAGCTCTCAAATTTCTTCGCAATTAATCATTCCAGGATTGCCCAATCTCCTTGTATATCTAGAGTTTTGTAAGGAGCTTTATCAACAATGGAACATTCATTTATTCATTCAGAAAAATAACCAGCCCATCTGTATAATTCATGATAATCCTCGGAGACTCACAGCAACATTTGATAAAAGCAATATAAATGAAAGCCATCACAGAACCCCACAAAAGACTTCACGTGACTGCGGATGCTGCAACCTTTGTAAATACATGCCAGTTGCCAAGCACCCAAGTTATGATCATGTGACCATAGGGATGCTGCAGTAGTATTAAGGGTCACGTGGAGATGGAGGACAAGTGTTATCTCTGAAAATACAGTACTTTAAAGGTCAGAGGACTCCCTTCTCTTGAATAGCTCTCCCAACAGGAAATCTTTCTAATCTAAATATTTGGAACAGTTGATTTAGGCTTCCATTGATAAAATGGGCAACATTTTGGTTCCTTGTCTGCATGACCTATGACTCTTAATTAAAGCAAGCATCCTGTAGCTCATTCAAGATTTAGCTTTCCCCAGTATATGTCTAAAAACAAAAATAGGGGAAGCCTCGTGGCTCACTGGAACAGGGTAACCCCATTTCAGCTTTTCTATTCCTGCTCATTGACTCCTCTTGGGGGGGATCATGGCCCCGGAAGCTACAAAGAAGGATGTTTCTAAGCAGCCCAGGCCCAATAGCTATGCCTTTCACTTCTCACACTCAGTATGTCTCTTCTTTTCCGATGCAGACGTGCCTGTTGATGCGCCAGCAACATGAAGCCGCAGCCTTGAATGCAGTGCAGCGCATGGAGTGGCAGCTGAAAGTGCAGGAGCTGGACCCTGCTGGGCACAAGTCACTCTGCGTGAACGAAGTGCCCTCGTTCTACGTGCCCATGGTGGACGTGAATGATGACTTTGTGCTCTTGCCGGCATGACAGTACCACATCTGGAGACATTCTCACTGCAAACTGGCAGGGGTGGGTGCCCCACCCCCTAATCTCTCCAGGATGTGTGTAGGTGTTCACACATGCACACACACAGACAAACACACAACCGCTTGCCAATGAATCCCTAGTCAGATGAGGAGGAAGCAGAACATCAGTGACAAAACAATAAGTGGCACTTTCTGCACATGGCCTCCCTGCGCACCAGTCAAGGAGCAGAGGAATGAGGGGCACAGCTCCTTTCCCAGCATTCTCTGTGGCAGGAGGCAGCTGCGCACAGCAGCATGTTCAGGACTGGAGAAAGGAAGAGAGACTTGACGAGTGCCAGAAGACTGCTAGGACACTCTCTCTTGTGGCAGTGCCGCAGCTGCGAGGAGACACAAGGAGGCCAATGCAGCCAGTGGTGCACTCATGATTTCTGCTGTTTTGAGCGCTTTGATTCTTCCATTTGCCTGTGGGTAGATCTTCCCTCCAAGACCCTGTAGGGCTAAACTGGCGGGGGGAGGCTTGCAGGGCAGGGGCAGGGGAAGAGACGGACAGTCTTTTAGTTTCTCATTGCAGCCAGGATATAGACCAGGAAGGCACCGAGCTGCACCCTGGAAGTGGTGCAGAGAGTCACGCCACTGGACTGGAAATGAGGAGCATCTTTCAAGCAACCAAAACCTGGGGAGGGAGGCACCTGACCATGGAGAACAGACGTAAGTGGCGCAGAGCGAGGACTGTGCAATTCTGTTTCTAAGCGGAGTAAAATCCATGTGGTTTATATATATATATATATATAAATATATATATATAAATATATATTTTCCTTTAATCTTGGGCATTTTGTTTCTCTTTCTGAGACCATAACTTGAAAAAAAGAAAAAGATAAAACACTACAAGAGCCAATACTCATATAAAAAGAAATTGTATCCCTTAAAAGCTGTACAGTTTTATATACATTAACAATGTACTTTTTGCTGCCTTCTAGATAATTTATTTTGCGACACATTACTGCACAGTTGTAAATAACTTATGTACTGTAACATCACTTTCAGTCATGTGTAAAGAAATAAATTAATTAATTAAAATGATCTCTGTATGTATAGTTCCCCCAAGGCAGCACTCCCTCCCTTCTCCCTCTCTCCAACCCAGGGGCGAGGCAGGCTCCTTTCCTCTCCTCTCCTCTCCTCTCCTCTCCTCCTCTCTCCTCTCCTCTCCCTTGTCCTTTCCTTTCCCTTGTCCTTTCCTTCTTTCCCTCTTGTCCGTGCTAAATCGAGCTGCGCCCTGGACTTTCTTTGTGCAAGGCTTTCAACAGATTTCACCTTGAAAAAGCTTCGTGCTCCCTTTGGGGCCCGAGGAACTGGGTGGCTGCTCTTTGCACATATGGGCAAAAAAAAGACCTTTCTTGGCAAAGTCTAGACTGAAGGAGGCCCCAGTGGACCTTGGCGGGGGGCGATGGAAGAGAGCAATGACAGTTGTAGTTCTTGAAGGCCAGGCTGTTCATGATAGGGAAAGTATGTGCAAGGGCAGCAAGGAGAGCCTTGACGTTTTGGGCCCAGCTTGTCTCAGGTTCCAAGTTGTAGATTAGCTAGGTGAATTTTGTAACCCGGAAGTTCAGAGCAAAGTTTGATGGGATCAGCCCTCTCCTGAAGAACTCTTTGCTTGTTGACAGAAGGAGCAGGGCAGTGGGGCAAGAGTGTCCCTGCAACAGGCAAGGAGCCTTCTGTTTTCCCAAGGTTTTGCCAGGGGTATTTTTCCGATTATGCAGGCCAGGAAGGTTCAATTCTGTGATTGCCTTCTAAGAAAATCGTCACAAAAATCTTTTGGAACTGGCTGTTTTCAGGTCTGAACTGTGAATTGACAGCCCTGGGTCTTGGGGAGTTGCTAGCTAGGAAAGAGTGGAGGAAACCCCCACCCAAAGAGATTGGATGCAGAAGTAAATTTATGAAGGCAAACGTGGACTTGTCATTCCATAGTTTATGAAGAAATTTATTCCTGAATCTGCCTTGTTTTGGCAATCCAAAATAAATGATTTGCACAGTTGCATTCTTTTGCTAGCAGAGAGGGTCTTCATTGCCCCAACATGGGCTGTTGTAGATATGGTAAAAGCAGAGAGGTTATTGGGGAGTGGGGGCAGAGTCCAAGTTAATGCAGCAAGGAAGAAGCTGGGTTTGACTCAGAACCTGGCTGAGGTGGGCTTTGGGCCTTGCTCCTCTTCCTGAAAGGTGGATACTTGTCTTGGGCAGAGGGAGCTGCTGCATCATTTCCCACCTCTCAAACTTCTCTAAGGCAGATTGTAAAAGGCTGTTTGGTGGGAGCTTGAGAGCATCCTGAGAGCCAGGAGGACTTGGGTGCTGGTTAGAAAGGACAGAAGATGCATCTCTCTTCAAGCCATTTCCCCAGGCTCTAATCAGCCCATCCTCCCTCAACGGTTGGCCCGCCAGGAGGCTCCTGTTTTCCAGTCTTCTCCATGCCAGCTGCTTCATTGGTACATCTCTCCCATCTGGCTTGGATTGCAGGTTGGCGAGTTCGTGCCTATAAAACTCCACCAAATGTCTTGGGGTGGAAATGGGGTGCGGGGAAGACACATAGCAAGTTTTTGGTTCTTAGTATCTGGTATCAGGAAAAGTTTTTTTTTGGAATGCATTGAATAGAGGCAAATCTCTGCCTAAAAATGTGTAGGGATTTTTAATAGATTTTGTTTCAGAGGTGATGGGGCCTGGCTTCCACTTCTGTCTTCCTCTGTGAACATGGACGGAGGCAAATTCTGGTTGAAAATGTGGTTCCCCCACTTTGATTAACCAGGGAAGTATGAATGCTCCCACCAGCAAAGTATTTTTGAATGGTGCTGGCAGCCCTTAAAGCTGCTTGTCTTGGCCACCTCCAGCATCTTTTTGTGGCTGATTAGCTCCATGTGCAGCTTCTCAGAGCAGATTCTGAGATAACCTGCACATGCAGATGGATTTCTATGGAAGTGTTTGAGTCCCTGTTGTCTAGATGACTTTTGATCACAGAGAGTGCATCCTACTGTGCTGGGAGTTGCACAGGACAATTGAAAAGCTTCCCATACATAATCTTGGGGCTTAGTTAGTTCCCCCTACTCAGAACCTATCCTGGTGTTTTACCTCTGAAGCCACAGGGCTCCAGCTGTCTTTTTCTTTTCTTCTTGATAAGAATGGAAATCCCCACCCCACCCCCAAATCTGTACTTTAAAGCCTAAATCACGGCAGGAGCATTAGCACTGTGTGATACCATGCATTCTGTTGATTTGAACACCAGTGTAAATATCCCTTCTTGTTAAATCACTTCTACCAGACAATTGTATATACACATGTAAATAACTCTCACAGGTCAATTCACACCCTTTTATTTGTACTTGTGCAACTTGCATAGAACGTGGAGTTAAAACAGCAGCAGGGTGCATTGTTTGTAATGTAATCATGTATTTTTTTATTTTTTACCAATGTAGTTTGTGTACATATAGTTTGTCAGTGCTGGTGCTGCCGAGGCCACCATGAAACTGCCCTTTAGCTGTATAACTTCCTGCAGAAAGAGGCAAAGTAAATACAGGTGTTATTTTCTACAGTTGCATGTACAGAGAGAAGTGCAGAGATGCTGTTGTCCTTCAGGAGATAATGTTCATAAATAAATTTTTTTAAAAAAAAGTGTGCTGTGGGCTTTTTTATTTTTTCTGCTTCTCAGAACGTTTCCAAACAGACTCTTCTCTTTCATCTTGTTCACTTTGCTTACTTTCCAGAGAACTCTCCTATATAGACCTTTTTACAGAGAGGAAACTGAAGGAGCAAAATTAGACATAAATCAAGTTAAGATATGAACCCAGACTTACAAGGTTTAATGCAGCCATGTCCAACCTTGGGAACTTTTAAGAAGTGTGGGTTTCAACTCCCAGCATTCCTCAGCCAGCCTACCTGGTTTAATGAGTCTCCCATCATGTGCCAATTCGGGACTTCATTGAACAAGGCAGATGTTGGCCATTGTCAGGCTGAAGAGAAGCAGAAAGTTATGTGCTGGAGTGTTGCCAACATCCCAGAAACTGGAAGGTCTGGTACTACTTTTCCCAATTAACACGCTTTATTCAACGTAATCCAACCACTCTGTATCCAAAGTGAACTGAAGCTCAGGAAAGCTGCTGCTTTTGCACCTTTTCCAACAAATACATTTTATTCATTTGGGTGATTTCTGATATTTTGCTTCCAGATACAGTGGTGCCTTATAAGACGAGATTAATCCGTTCCGGAAGAACGCTCTTAGCGCGAAATGCTCGTCCAGCGG
>JANHZU010002676.1:184070-199361 GCA_032468055.1 Acrochordus granulatus | reverse complement strand
CCTCAGAACGGCGGCGGCGGCGGATCGACTCGCCTTTTTTCCTCCAGCTAAATCCGAGCGGCGCTGGAAAAAGCCAACGCGCGATCTCCAACCAGGGACTGAAGGAATCCGAGATCGTCGCACCTGCTTCTCTCCCAGATCCCCGGTGTACCCGGGGGGAGAAACCGAAAGCGGATCCCGATCCGTTGCGGAGCCCTGCGCAGCCTTCCCCCAGAAGGGAACCAATGCATTGGAGCTAAGCGCGCGCGATAGACGGAGGGATGCGGATATAAAATTGCAGGAACCGCTCCGGTTACTTTCCTCAAGCGAGCCCTTCGCAACTATTTCCGAACTCGCCCCTCCTTTTGCAACAAAGGGGGAGGGGCCGGCAGCGAATGTGGGCGGAGCCTCGCAGGCCTTTCTCCACCAACCAGTCGCCCGAGAGTGCGAGATTTGCAAACACGGCTCACCCCCACACCCGCATTTTCTCCTGTCATGTGCGTCTGCCATGGGGCAGGTGGGGCTGACCTAGATTTGACCAATGGAAGGAAAGAAGATGGGAGGGGCCTGACCCAGTTTTGGCCAATGAGCAGGCGGCGAGGGGGGGAAAAGGCGACAGTTCAGCGTTGGAAGCACGCGGGGAGGCACGTGTCGCTGGTGTTGTGATGGGGAGCTGAAAGCCCGGGCCTTAAAGGGGCAGCGACATATTAATTGAAAAATAATACGTTGGGGGAGGTCTTTTCTCGAGAGGAGGAAGAAATGGGTGCACAGATCAGATCTGAAGTCCTACGTGGACATGACAAAAAAAGGCTCTTGAGGTCAGATTATCCTTCAAATTTCACCAAATTGCTCCCCTAGTTGCCCACCCAGCATGCCCGTATCCAGAAAGCCAGCTTGCCCTCATCCTCTGGACACACACAGAGTTTTGCTATGAAAAATAGTTCAATGCTGTCAGTGGAAGCAGCCGCTTTCTGTATTCAACATCAAGGACAGAAGCAACATGTGTTTTTTCCCCCACCCACCATGGGATGACAGACACACAGATTTCTTGGAAGCCCTTCCTGTCAAGAGAATGTATTTCCCTGTAGTGATGTTTGGCTTGGATCGACTTGAGGGTTTATGTAAATCAAATGTGACTTTAGAACAGGGTTTCTCAACCTTAGCAGATTTACAATATGCACGGCCTTCAATTTCCAGGATTTCCCAGCCAATTTTCTTCCGGGAGTTGAATTTCATACACCTTCAATTTGCTAAGGTTGAGAAACCCAGCTTTAGAGCTCTAAAACGTGGTCCTGGCCAGGAAAACAACCATTATTTTATTTCACAATTGAAAACAGCCAGTAGTATTATGCTTTTGGTATTCAAAAATTAGCGGCTGAAATTTCCTACAGCAGAAGGGAAACTTCATAAACTTAACTAGTTTCTGCGTGTGAATCTGGTGAGCTTGTGAAAAAAGAAACACAGCTGCAGCTGACTGAACATTTGGCAACTGCTGGGGCCTAGAAATACACATTTCACTGGGCTGTACAGGACATCACATGAAAAACAGGGTCAACATGGAATTGTGAGGATCTGTTCTTAAATAAACCCACATTTCTAGCTTTCATGGTTGTGGGCAGGCCTAGAAATTATGTAAGTAGGAAAAGGGTGTATGATGACTTTTTCCGATTATATGATTCCTAAATTCCTGCTTTCCTGCATAGAATTGGATTCCCACATCAGACTTGAGTCATCATGCTTAAGTACGTGTTATGTGAACCCAGCTAACTATAGTTAACTAAAAAAATCCCAAAACTATAGGTTACTCAAAAAAAGCAACAAGCATCATGTATGAACCCTGCATCTGCTTACTGTCCCACTATTTTCCCAAATTTGCATCAAAGTATAAAACAATTCCAAATATTATTCGTATACCCTCACAAGAAAACTGGCACAATAAAACATGCAAATTAAATATGTATTTGTACACATTGCCAAGATTCATGTATGAGGTAAAGAGGCAGAAGTGATGTTTCTATTAGAAAAAGAACCATGTCAAAATATTACCAGTGTCTTCTTTCACTTTCATTCATCTCATTGACTAATTACAGAAAGACTATCGGTCTGATGCAGCTTCTCAACTAGGTTTATAATTCATCACTTCTTTAAAGTCAACCTGAAGAATCTTGATCCTTCCCCATCCAAAAGGATAGGAACATCGTATGAAATGGCTGAAGGTGCTTTAAAAGAGGATTGTCATCCTTGGAACATCTGGGCTAAATGAAAAGGGGATTTGGCTCTTTCAGGAGAGGCAGAAGGCCACTGTCAGGAGCAGGATCCATAATCAATTTCTGGATCTGAAAGAGAAGGGGAGGGAGGACAACAGCTGGGAAATCATCCATAAGTTACTTGACCTTCTTTCTTTTAAAATAGCAGAAATTCACAAGGTGAGACCTAGAAACACAGATTCCCCCAGAGCCCTGCCATAAGTTCTCACCACGCTGTAACTTTCATTGTCATTGACGGGATATACTATTACATTATTTTAAATCTGATATTTTCAGTTCTGGTGCTATCCGGTTTCTCAAAGGTGGCCCTAATAAGTCTACTGAAAGATGAGTATCACTCTCAAAATGTACTCTCAGGCAGAGGCAGTAAATGGTTTATTTCTGCCAGACCACATTCCCTTGGGCAGAGACACAGAACTGGTTTGTTCAGATTAAGTTTGCTTTGACCAGCTGGCCTCTTTTTGTCAACCATATTGTCTTACAGCAACATAGAGATGAGAGCCTAGAGTGGGTCCACAACAGGGCTTCTCTAGGAATTCTGGTGGTTATTCACCTCCTCTGTGTTGTGAGCACATAAGGAAATAAGACACAATGGAAGTTAAGCGCAAGAAAGATATGTTCTCCCTCCGTCATTTGTTCATGCTATTGCTGATCCTGATTAGATCATTATGGATTTTTAGTGTTATTTATTGTATTTATTTTTATGTATTGTATTTATTTCCCACCTTTATTATTTTTATAAATAAATCAAGGCCACAAACATACCTAAAACTCCACCCTCCTATTTTCCCCACAACAACCCTGTGATGTAGGCTAGGCTAAGAGAGAGTGACTGGTCCAAGGTCACCCTGCTTGTTTTCATGCCTAAAGTGGGACTAGAACTCACCATCATCTGGTTTCTAGCTAGTATGGCTCTCTTTTATTATACTGTCAAAAAAGAAATATGGCCATCCTACTTGCTTCTGATGAGATACCATCAAAGATGGCTCTCCTATATCACTAGGCCTGCTTCACATTCAGCTGATTAAATGCCACAGCTTCTTCAGGGGCCATTTATAGACAGGCAATCAACTGAAACAGGTAAATGAAGATGGCAACTCGGATGTGTACAAAGAAGGCTAGAGAATTACCTCTCGGAAGCGGGGGTGGGCCGCATCCCTGACGAGCTGCAAGATAAGTCCCTCACTGGTGGTAAGAAAAGCCCCGCTCTGACGCAGTCTGGACAGAGCTACTATCCTGTCCACTTGGCTACAAAAGGGAGGCATAAAGAAAAGAACCCAATAAAGGATACGAGGAAGAAAGAAGGGATGATGCTGGACTCTTTCTCCCCATCAGTCCCACTGATCACCTGCGGGAAGAGCAAGCATCCACCACAACGTGAACGTCCAGACCTCGCTCCATGATATCCAAGGCCGTACTCTGGATCCAAAGTCAAAAGACAGTGCCTTCAGTTTCTATGACAGAGAAATCATTTCTGTAGTGGCACCCGCCAGGACTCTGCCACTCCCAGGGTTTCGCAACTTTTAAATTCTTCAACCATCTCCCAGAACTTCCCAGGCAGCAGGTTCTCCGGGCTAGGCAATGCTGAGAAATTCAGTATCAACACATGTTGTGGGGATTATTGTCTTCACTCCCAACCTGAATACACCCACAGATGGTAAGCTGGCTACCTGCATATAAGGAGCCTTGCTGCTTCCTCTTAAACTCACAGGAGCAAATTAGATTCATGCTCATTTCTAGTTTCTACATTATTTGACTTTAGGAAAAAAATGAAAGTGCTTTGTTTTCTCCCAGGGCTCTTCAGAATTTGCAACTACAGTGTTCACCAGACCAGCTATACTGACTGAAGATTCAAAGGCAGGAAGGCAAGAAACTGAAGTTTTCCCTATTTTACTCTGGCACTAAATTACTGATTCAAACAATACATGCAGTCATATTTTACTTAGCCATGATATGCTGAATAAATTATAAGTAGCTAGATTCACACAACATACTGAGTCAAAATCAAAAAAAGCTATCTTATATGACTGAGTATACTCAAAATATGAAGTCAAAATATGGTTTATTTTTAAATGAATCCTTTGCAAAGAAACAATCAAGTTCAGAGAACACCAAGAACCTAACAATATAAGCCTGAGCTACAGTATATACTCTCCTCTATTGGTTTTAATACAAGTAGTCCTCAGCTTACGACTACAATCAGGACTGGAACTTCCATTTCTAAGTGAGGTGGTTATTAAATGAGTTGTGCCAAATTTTACAACTTTTGCTGTGGTTGTTAAGTGAATTACAGTGGTTGTTAAGTTAATCTATCTTCCCTCATAGACTTTGTTTATCAGAAGCTGGCCCAGAGACACTGCAATTGTTGTAAATATATGCTGGTGCCAAGCACCTGGATTTTGATCACATTACTGCAAAGAGGCTGTGAATGATTAAAGCCATATCATGCTCTAAGCCCTGCCCCTGGGGCAGAGTTTGTAGCATGGTGCTTTATTTTTGACAAAAGCAACAGGTACCTGAAGATTCCCATGCCCATGTATTAGAACAATAGTTTAGGGGAATTAGCTCAAACTCTTGATAGTTGAAGGTTGTTCTAAACTTGGATCTTCCAAGTTTTAGGCCAGGATTGTTAACTACCATATATACACATACTATCTGGTTTCCTGCAGCACAGGTGGGAGAGAAACTAAGTTTACCAACCTTATGCTGAGCACTGAGGAAATCAAGTTCAGAGAGCACCAAGGACCCCACAGTTCAACCCTGAGCTACAAATATTACCTTGCTACATTGATGAAAGCTGTGTCTACCCTGGCATCAGCTCTTGTGCCCTACCCTAAAAAGCCAGGTTCCTCGTTTCTCATACCATGATGCAAGCCTGTGTCTCGATCCCACACAGAAGCACGGATTTCAAGTTAGGAACTGATGCCATCTCCTTTTCTACCTCTGGAATAAGCATGCTGAAGCATGTTTTGGTGTATTTGGGGAATTCTTCAGCCCCCAACTCCGGTACTGTTGGGCCCAGGCCTTTGGGGTATTGCTCAGTCACAACAGTGTGGATTTCAAGAGCTTTGGCAACCTGTGGGGAGACAGAACAGGGCACTGGAGATGGGTGGGGTGAAACAAGCTTGATCACCAGGTTGTTTGGATGAAGAGAGGTGTGCTTTTCAGACACTGATTTTATGCTGACCTCTGGTGTCCATCTAAGAAATTGCACACGGCACGGAGCCTTGCTTTGTTTCCTGCAGGTGTTTCATGAAGGCCCTTGGATAGAGGGAGCATCTTCAGAAGTACATGCTGTCATGCCTGGTTTTGCCAGCATTGACAGCAAATGCTAAGCATTCTTGCTAAACAGCTCCCAAGAAACAAACTAAAATTTGGACAGTACTTACTAAAAATTATGGATTAGACTCAGTCTTGGAGGCATCCATAATAGGTAAAACACTAGCTCCTTGTAACACCTGGATGAATTCTAGAACCCATATTTAGAATCCTGAACTTCTCAGTTATTGGTTTCTAATACTCAAATGCCAAGTGAAATAATCAATTTCTTCCCTTACCCCTTCAACTTTCTTTCTCTCCTAACTTTTAGGCCATGCCAAATTTCTTTATCTTTACTCTCTGGTGTTTACCTTCAGCATCCGAGCTGCCACAGACACAATCTGGGTGAAGTAGCTGATGTTGGGGCGGAATTTCTCTTGCATGTCGCACAGGAACAAGATACTTGTTTTGGGAACCACTTTTCCAAGCCGTGCCAGGGACATTTCCAAGCTGAGGCCAGATTGAGATATTAGAAGATCCTGAAAGTTTCCTTTGATATTTTATTAAATACATTTTGCTTGTTTTAAAGCCTCACAGTTTATTTTGGTAACTTCAACAAAGTCTGCATGTATCATCCAGCATTATATTGTCAATCATTTTATATTTCCATGTGGTTTTCTTCGTAAAAATACTGTAGTAGTTCATCACTGTCTTCTGCTGCACGGTATGAATGGATGCTTTTGCCATTGTCACTAAAGAGGTCATCTGTGTCCAGCATCTTCCTATAACACTGCTGCCCACATACAGCGGCTGCCTGCTTTAGCTGGGCAGTTGGGATGGCTTCAAACTGTGGGTGACCCTGCTGGGAATATTTATCCTTGGCATACGCTCCTGGCACTCTTTACATATCCCCCCCCCGGCGCATCCCCTTCATCAGGATGCAGCAGCACAACACTGAGGTTCTAGTGGTTAAGGCGCCAGCTGCAAAGAGGGGCCACTGAGATGGTCCCTCCTCAAGCCTGAAAGCTGACTGGGTGCCTTTGGGCCATTCGCTCTCTCTCAGCCCAACCCACCGCACAGGGCGGTTGTTGCGGGGAAAATAGGAGGAGGAAGCAGTGTTGGGCATGCTCACCGCCTTACTTATAAAAAATAATGGTGGGATAAAAAGGCTGATCAGCAAGACCTGAAAACCTGACTGGAATTTCTTTGTTTCGCGACAGCACTTGAATAGACTTCCCCCACTCAAGACGCCTGCAAGCCTCTCATAGGAAAGCCAAGAAACACGACAGCTAATACTGGAGGCTTCGACGCACTGCCCACCGTTGCCGGCGCAAAACGGGCCCTCCGAAAATTTATTTTATTTAAACATTTATTTATTTCCGCCGCGATTTCGCCGCATCCTCACCTTTTTTATGCTCTCCTGGGCCGCTACGAGTTGCTAACCAATCAGAAGCGGACACTCCAAGCCCCTCCCAGCCACGCCTTCGGAACCGCCCCTGGCCGGTGATCTGACCTCGGTTGGGGCAATCGAATCCTTCCTTTCCCTTCAGCCAATGGCGTCGCTCTTTCGGGGCTCCGCGCGCAGCCGTACGGAGACGCCGCGTTCTAAAGTCCGGCTATCGGGAAGGCGGGGGAGGCTGCAGCGGATCGGCCGGGGCCGGGGGTGGGGGCGGGCGCGCCTGGAGGAAGGTACAGCGGACTACGCCCTTAACGTGTTCGTGTATGTGTAACTATATATCTCTCCGTAGACGCGCGCACATACATTATGTATGTGTATATGTATTATATAGCATTACATTCTAGATGGATGCAATGCCTCAGGCTGGCTCTAATTTTAGAATTTTAGATTATCCATCCATCCATGCACTCATCCATCCAGTTATCTCTCCCCCTCTCTCCACCCATCCATCCATGCACTCATCCATCCAGTTATCTCTCCCCCTCTCTCCACCCATCCACCCACCCATCCATCCATGCACTCATCCATCCAGTTATCTCTCACCACCCATCCATCCATCTACTCATCCATCCAGTTATCTCTCTCCCTCTCTCCATTCACCCACTCATCCATCCAGTTGCCTGCCTTCCTACCTACCTACATACCTACCTTTCTATCTAAAATTAGCCAGAGCCAGCCTAGGGCATGATATAATACAATATAATATATAATTCCCCATGGATGGCTCTGACTAATTTTAGACATTTTCCACTTGCTGTCTTTGAGAGGCGGGGAGCTGTTGCCAGTGCCCTAGATTCCAGAAAGGAAATTGTAGTTAAAACTTCACTTGAGGTGAATTGTTGGAGTTGGTATTCTTTTGTGGCACCATTTGTCTGGGAATAAGCCACACTGAACACAGCTTCTGAATAGAAGCCGTTCCTGGTGAGTATACATCTACAGATTATGTGGAATCACATAATAGGTAGTAATTTTCAATCATCCAGATCGCTGCTTTCCTTTCACAAGTTCTGGCAAAGGATCAGTGCAAAAGCAATCAACTTCACCTGCCTTGCAGAATGAACCGAGGAAAGCAAGAAGGTGTTTAGAACGGGAGCATGATTAGTATAGTAAATAATAGACAAGCAGATAGAGAGCACCTTGTCAAATTTCTCCTCCAAGACTTTGGACAAGAGTACAAGCAAGTCCTTGTAATTTTGGTCTTCCCCAGCCTGGTGATCCGCAGATGTACTTCAACAGTCCCTCCGGGATTCTTGGATCATGCTTGTGGGATATTTGTATGTCCCACTAAGGTTCTGAGTTACATTCAGGGTATAAATATGGTTTATAAATAGATTTAGTTGAATATACCTGAAAATTGTCTTCAATTGAAGCTGGTTACTAGTTTTCTAGTATTTGCCTATGACTTCGAAAGAGAGCTCAGTCAGTAAACTGAAAAGAAACTAAATGTTTATAAACAGTGGTAACTCATGATGAGTCAAGTCTAAATGATAAAAATCATAGTAGCTGGAAATGGTAGGTGTTTTTAAGAACATAGCACAGGCTAAAGTCCATGTTAGTCCAGCTTGCTTGTTTGCTTTATTTAATATGCCACCAAGAGAATGACTCTCGGCGGCTCACAGTAAAAATATTAAAAACAACTGCTAAAAATAAAAATGTTTCTTACAAAACAACTAGGTGCCTCATTCAAGCATCCCTCTCAAGATCTTCTACAGTTGGCATTTGAAGCCACATAGTCCTCTTTTATGAACTGTCCCAGTTGACATATACATTATGTGCTGTGTGAAATAGATTCTTTTAAATGTTCTAAATCTCCTAGTGAATTTCATTGGGTTAAAAGTTCCACCTGTCCACTTTCTCCACGCCAAACATGAGTGTGTACACTTTGTGTCTTTCAGTTGCTTTTTCTAAGCTAAGGAGCAAGTCCCAGATGTTCTCATGATTATGCGCCATCAAATCAGTACGGACTCTTAGAAACCACATAGATTAGTTTTCTCCAATAGAATTTATTCCCAGCCTTGCTTCCAATGATGAACCCATTGCCACTGTAATTAAAGCCATCCACTTTGCTGCTGGTTGACCTCTTCTCTTTTCAAATGTTCAAGCCCTCTGAAGATAGCTGTACTCTTCTCCATTTTTTTCCTGCTGTATAATATCCCTTTTCAGATATGGGGATCAGAATTGCAATCCAAATATGGACATCCAATAGATTTTCAATAAGGGCATTTCAATTTTTGCAGTCTCTTTCTTCATGATTTCCAGCATGAAATGTGCATTTTTTTTTACAGCTGCTGGAGTGAGCTGACACCTTCATTGAGTTTTTTATTGTGACCCCAATATCTTTTTTTTCTGGATGGTTGCAGATCATCCGCATCATTGTGATGTGCTGGTATTGCTCCAATAACATGCCTTACATTATACACTTAGTTAAGCTGAACTGCTTTTGCCCTTTGATCAAGTTTAAAGAGGTTTCTCTGGAGCTCTTCAGAGAATTCGGAGTTTTTACCACTCTGAATAATTTAGTAATACACAAATATGCTCACCCTTGTCAACATAATTTGTGTTTAATTTAAAAAGCATCAGGCCCTCCACTGAGAAAATGGTCCATTTAGTTCTATTATTTGCTGGTTCCATGCCATAAAAGGATAGATCCTTTTAATTCACAACCAATATGTTTATTCAAGAGCCTTTCTAAAGACTCTGCAAGATTTTTTTAAAATCCAAGAACAGAATGTTGTTGGGATCATCTGCATCACTTCTTTTTGGTGCATATGCATAGGATAATGTTGTTATTGACAGCTAACTTTGTATACATTAATTGTTCTAAGATAACCTGCAATATTTAAGACAATACCTTAGAATGCAGGTTGTGTATTTGTATTTGATTTTACTTGAGCTTTTTATCTCATAGTATGCCTTATCTAGCATAAACCAAACAATAATGCAAAAATCAAACCATTTTCAAAGATTAGGAATGTGGACTGGCTTACCACTCCAGAATGGGTCTGGTGAGGTGGTAGATTAAGAACAGATTATTCTGTTGGCTTTGAAACTCTTAATCAAATGTCATAAGTATCCATTACTCTCTAAGCAGTTTTAGAAATGGGTGGAGGCACAAAGAATGGTAGCTGAGAATCATTAAGCTTTTTGGGAAAATATAGTAATGTGAATTAATAAGATCTTTACTAGCATATATTGTATTCTAAGTAATCAGTGTAATGACATTAAATATAGTTTCATCATAGGCCTTTTGGTACTAATCAATTTTTGTCTCATCCAGAATGGGAAGACCATTAATATACCTTCTGGGAAATATAGCCTTCATCTTTTACCATTGTTCTTAAGCATTTGTATAAAAGTCAGGTTATAAATCTAATCGGGTCCTACAGAACTGCTACCACTAATTTCCCAAATCATACTGGGGGTCCTCTTGTTTGGTAGAAATTTGGAAACTAGCCCCAATCCTGTCCCAGCAGTTTCCAACAAGCAAAGACCAGAACCCTTCATGAAAGTGATATATTTATCAAAAAGCAGAATCTCATGTTCAGTTCTTGGCTCCTTCAGTACAGTCTTTCTCAACTGTGCCAACTTTAAGATGTCTGGGGAATTCTGGAAATTGAAGTCCACATCTTAAAGTTGCCACAGTTGAGAAACACTGCTCCAAGCCAAGTGCGTTACATATTTTGGAAACCAACACCCCAGTGTTGGATTGTCCTCAATATGGTGCCCCCCACAGCAATTTCTCTCTTAGGCCATTTGGTAGTCCTGGCTCTGGAGGAACAGTTGGCAGATTTTTCAATAGAAATGTCTGTACTGTAGTTCCATCAAGGTATATAAAATCTTTCATAATTAACCAAATATCACAGCAATGTTAAACAATAAAACTAGAAGCCAAATAATTATACGTACAGAAGCCTGGTTATCTGAGATGAACTTTTAATAGAAGTCATATTTTTTCTTAGAAAGTACATTTTTTCTTTTTTTAACAAAACAAAACAAAAAAGAGCAGGGTATTTGCTATGGCCTTTTACATCAAGATAAGAAAATCCCAAACAGATCCAAACAGCAAAGAAAAGAGAAAAAGAGACAAAAATATTTTAAAAAATGCAAACCCACTGGGTTTGAAGTAAAACAATATTGTTCAGGAGGGGAAAATGTTTTGTTAGAAATAAAATAATAAGACAGAATTAAAACAAATTAAGACGAGAAACTACCATGCCGAAAATATATATAAATATATATAGAGAGAGAAGGCAGGCCCACCTCCAGAGCCAATTCCTCGTCCCAGAAAAGCACATACTCTGGATGAATTACTATGAGTCCAAGCTACGATTTGCAAACCCTTAGTAGCGAGCTCTTTAAGTGCAGAATTAGGCTAGATTTGTATTTATTTTTTGCTTTGCTACCATTTGCTGCTACTTTATAAAAGGTGCACATAATTGGTTAAAGTCAACCTTTATACCAAGTTATACTTGTGAAATCCTTTGAACACACTAAAGTGCTATGCAAGTGCTAGGCATTATTATTAGGTTCACAACTGGTACTTTATACACTTACCTTGAAGTAAGCCCCTTCTAAAACAAGGAAGTCTTGCTTCTGAGTAAAGGTGCAGGACTGGATTGCAATGTCTCAAACCTGGGGCTTACCAAGTAATAGTCAACTGTAGTCTTGTCCCAGTAAATAAAAGGGTGTATAATATGGCATGTAATGTGCACCACTACTAAGGAATTAAAATCAGAAGCTGCAGTGAGCAAAATCAGAGGGCTTGCCTTCCTTTCACATCTTATGACAAAGGCTGCTTCATAAAATAGATGTTGTTTTTCTAAATGAAAGCTGTAGCTGCTTCCAAAGATGGATTGTGAGAGAGGCTAATCATGCAGTTTTCATAAATAATATGGTTTCCCCCACATGCTGGCTATCTATGTGTCGGAGATAACTCAAAGGTGCAAAAGAAGCACTATGTCTCCATAGTGAGGAAAACAAACTTGTTATTCCTAAAATAAGTCAATGCAAGTACTGATCCAGCTATTCAGTATTGCAAGCATGAAGCAAATAATTTATTTTGGTAAATCAGGTCCTACTCTTGGCTCTATTATTCAGGAATACCCTGTTGGATTTTAATTATACAATTTTTAACTCCATCTGTCTTACTGTAAAGCCTAATGTTTGAATTTGGGTGAGATGGTAATGATGAATTTGGATTTTTATTTTGGTAAGGAGCTGTATAGGTAGCAGAAATAGCTTCAGGTGTGAAAGCAGATGACTGTAAAACAAGGGACAGAACCAACAGCATCTAAAGATCAGAAGAAATGAATGGAGACACAACATGGATACTTTTTAAGATATATCCCCCCTTCTTCTCTCTCTTTTTGAAAGGGAAAGCAATTAATGCAAAACCTTTAATCCACAAGAACCATGGATATCCAGAGAAGGGCAGGTGACATTATGTGTATTTTTTTAATGTTGCTGCAGCTTCTACTAGATACCCAAATTCAACATTTGTTACATATAGTCCTCAACTTACAACCACAATTGGGTCCAGAATTTTTGTTGCTAAACAAGGCAAGTGAGTCACACCCAATTTGATGACCATTTTTGCCACAGCTTTTAAGCAGATCACTACAGTTTTTAAGTGAATTGTGCATTTGTTAAGCAAATCTGTTTTCCCCCATTTATTTTGTTTATTGGAAGCCAGTCACTCCAAGATGCTGCAGTTGTTGTAAATACATGCCAGTTGCCAAGCACTTGAATTTTGATGATGTATCTATGGGGATTTTGCAATGGTTGTTAAGTGTGGGAACCAGTTGTAAGCCACTTTTTTCAGTGCCACAGTAACTTCAAACAGTTACTAAATGAACAGTTGTAAGTCAAGGACTACCTGTGTAAAATTCTACACACATACAATTAAACAAGATGAAATAAGTAAAAATTACCTTCTCCAAACTGATTTCCTCCCACTCCAAATGCCCTGTCATCCCAACACAATGGGCAGTCTTCAGGTTGAGGAAGGTAAGCTAGGTTACAATTTTGGGTTGTCCTGCTTATTGAGTTACAGGGTTTGCAAATCCTAACTTGTCATAGATTTTTTTTTAAATCACCCATCACCACCATAACTGTTTCAGCAGTATTGGGGGTAAGGGATGAGGAGGTGGGAGATCAAAGTGCTCTTTGGCTGCTGGCCATGATATGCAGAGAAGATGGCATCCAAATTCCCATCCAGAACAGAGAAGGCAAGCTGAGATGAATGGTTTTCAGTTTCTTTATTCCCGTTAGCCCAGACCTGGGCAGGTTCTAGCAGCAAATGGAGATTCAAAATAATTCCAGCAAACCATGTCTGCTGGAAGAAGAAGAGATGATCACATCTGGACCTCCTCCATGTGAAGGAACCTGAGAAGCCTCTGCAGCTCACCCTGTCCCCAGGAGCAGGGGTCCCAAAACTAGGATTGAGATGAAGCTAAGAGATTTGGGGTTCAGGGGGGAGCAAAAGGCAACCCAGGCATAGTTGCCTCTCAGTGGTGCGTAGGGGGCCTCCGTGGAAAAGCTGAATGCATCTCAGCACCAGCAACTTTACCCAAGAGGCTGCAACATAGTGGCAGAGCCGTTCATTACCACCCTACATTGTGTCCATGGCCCACTTGGCTACCCAATTTCCTTTTTGACCAGGGACTGGGAATCTTTTGCATGTTCAGACTAGAGTTGGAAAAAGAAGAAGAAAATGGTTGGGGAATAAAAGGTGCAAGAGAAAACAATGGCTATTTGAGTTGGGAATTTTTCATTAAGAAGAACAAAGTGAAAATCCAGACCCTCCATTTTCCACCCCTCAGGGGTGACTGATATTAAAGTGCAGCTGGATACAAAGAGGGCTGGGAGATCCAAGATTGTAAGTGGGAAGAAAGGAAGAGGGAGTGTTTTTTCTCTTTAGTGATGTCAGACATTGTGCAAGACTAGGGTTTCTATCCTCTCCCACCCCATCCAACTGGAGTCTGACTCTGCCCATTTACTGAGTCTGGGCTGGCTCTTCAGTCGCAGGTACTAGTGACTGGCCTTGGGAGAGCACCAGGGGCTGGGAAGGCTGGTGGTTTGTAGATGGGGAGTCACTCTCTGGGTCCTCAGTCTCCTCATCTGAGACACCATCAAGACGGAAAACTTGCCGCACAGTGCGGGTGGTGAAGCTCAGCGGTGTACGTCTGCGAATGGGATAGCAGAGGAGAGAGAAGAGAGACGCTGCCATTACATCACTGCACTCCACTTGAGCTTTCATCCTGCTTATAAACTGGACTTACTCACTGTATAACATAGAGGTGCCCCCTCCCCGATACAGGATTTACTCCACTCACTAAGCTACGACTAGAGAAGGCAAAGAGTGAGTCATAAGTGAACATCCAACATTCGGGGGCTGTTCCACTTTTTCTTCCTTTTGCCAAGTTCAGAGAAGCTAGAAGCATTTCGTTTACAGGATTTTGCAAACTCTTAGTGCAGCTCCAATTATTCAGTTTAAAGCCACGGCCAGCCAGGCAAAGCAGGGCAGACGCTGGAGAGATGCAGAGCATAGTACAATGCAGCTGCCGTCTGCATTCAGGGAGCACCATGGCCAAGGTCAGCCTCATTCAGTCCTGAAAGTTCAGGGCAATGTTGATCTCTCTTTGCTGGCTTGTTCCATAAATGTTCTTCTCCCATCCGGCTTCTTGGTGGGACCCAGGATTGCTTGGGCTTCTGTTTCTGATATCTGATAGCTTCCCATTTAGCATTTCTGCAGCACCGTTTACATGGCACAATCTAACATTATAACACCTAGCTGTCTCCACAGGTAAGATCCTTGTCTGTTTCCTCCAACCTGTTTAGTGCAGGATCTCAGAACTTTAATTAAGAACTCTCTGCAGCTTTTGCCTCTGCCTGCTTTTGTTCAACACTGATATACTGGTAAAGTTTTTCATTAGTTTATAGTCTGAGTGTATGTGTGTCTATGTAATAACTACTTTCAGTTTTTCTTTTTTTTAATGTGAAATTGTGCGATTTTATAAGGGGAAAAAAGGAAACTAGTCATTAAGGCATCGCTTTATCTTCCGTACGAGAAAGATGATTAATGCTAAGGGATGATTAATTATTAATGTTGTGCCAGGCTGAATGTTAAGCAATTAAGAGGTTTCAAGAAAGTAGCTTCTAATAAAAGGCTCAGTAGTCCCCAAAATACGTAAGCATGCTTTGTCAGTCTGTGCTAAATGGGCTAGTACTATTATTAAGTACCCCCTTGAAACGCAACAAAAGTTTAAAAAACAGGCATCTGGATTGGATTTTTCAAGTAGAAGACGTTTCACCTTTTATCCAAAAGGC
>JANHZU010002676.1:141187-156377 GCA_032468055.1 Acrochordus granulatus | reverse complement strand
TTGATTTCTTTTGTTTTTCTGACTTTGCAAAAATCATGAACGTATTTTTTAATGTTTGTATATATACTCTTTACAAGCACTGTTGGTTTTCTTTAGGATCTTTTCCACCTTCTCTTGTAAATTGCTCTGGGCTCTTCCAGGAAGAAGCTCAGCACCAAAATAAAATAGAAATAAATACTATAAATAAAAGAACAATTCCAACAGGCTGTAAATCACCTTCCTTTTCTAGCACACATATCAGTTGGGATGACCAAAAATACATCCCTTATTTATGAGGAGAATTCAAGTGATACAAAGCACACACTAGCACATATTTATCATGGCGAAACACAACATCTACACTCACTTTATGCAACTTAGAGTTTTGGTCTTCGAGCATCAGGAGATCTTCCTCCATTTTTTTCAGCTTGGCTTCTGTGCTGACTTTCTCCAGTTGCAGCTTTTGTCGAGCAGCCTCCTCTTCCTCCAGTTGCTCCTCAAGGTCCTGCAACCAGAAGAATCATGAAATGCCCAAAGTTTCCTATAGATGTTGATGTTTCTGAATCAAATACTGGGTTTTGCAGATAAGCAGCAAGATTAGTAGAAACTTTCTAAACTTGTGATGGTATTTATTCCATTGGAGAGTTAGAATCACCTTCTTTAATTGCCTCTTCCCAATGGGTGATCTCCAAATGTGTTAGACTAACATTTTTTAAATCCTCCAGCCAATATAGTTATTGGCCATATTAGTTGAGGATTGTTGGAATTTCATCCAATACACGTTTGGAAGATACCAGACTGCAGAAGATTGGATTAGAGTGTAGGACAAAACCTGATTCAAAGTCCTGCTTAGTCATAAATTCAATGGTCAACTATGAAACAGTATTTCTGTCTAAATTCACATCACTTGTTATCACTTGTTATCACAGCAGATAAGCTATGAACTTCACCATGTGCTTTGGAAAAATAAAAATAAATGTCATTAATATCACACCAAGCTAACTGAAACAAATACTTTTTGTCATCTTCTCAAAAAGGGCCTGAACCTAAAAAATCTTTTTAGAGGAAAGTTTCAGATGCCCAATGCTAGCATGAAAAAAATCCCTGTTCCATGTAATGAAAGATCTAGATAAGACTATTGCTATATATACTGTACTGATTATTTTGTCAGTAATAATGGAGATGGAAGGGATTGATTGCTGAATCAAATCTTCAAATGCTGAATCAAATCTTCAAAATCACACAGGATTAGCACCTTCTATGTTTGCACCTCTTTTTAGCCGCCCCAGTTTTCACACCTGAACATGCTGTTGCATCTTCTTCTTGTCCCCCTGGAGCTGTTGGCATCTCTCTTCCTCCTCTTCCACCCGTGACTCCAACTCATGCAAGATGTCCTCCAGTTCTTGCTTCCGAGCTGCTAGCCGTGCCCGCATCTCCTCAGCTTCAGCAAACAGCTCTGTCTCAGCCTGAAGCTGCTCAGCCAGGATGGCCTTCTCCTCAGAAAGCTGCCATGAAAGTGGAATCAAGAGGACCAGTTATGAGGTTCATGAAAGCTCTACTTCAAAACACCACGATGGATGGAGTTGCTCTGTTGATTTAAGAATCTTGGATGAAAGTCTTCCTCTACCTTGCTTCCTAAAGTCCTTTTATGGGTAGTCCATCAGTGTACTTTTAAGGGTAGTCCATCAGTGTACAAAGTACTGATGAGTACTCCATTTGTGGGCAAAATTACTACAGACCTGTCACATTAACTTCAGTAGTCATGAAGACTTTTGAAAAACTGGTGCTGACCCATTTGAAAACTATCACAGATCTGCTGCTAGATCCTCTGCAATTTACCTATCAAGCAAACAGGTCAGCAGATGATGCTGTCAATATGTCACTACAATTATATCCTGCAACATCTGGACTGCCCAAGGACCTATGCAAGGGTCCTTTTTGTGGATTTCATCTCAGCATTTAACACCATTATCCTAGAAATCTATCACAAACTGACCCAGTTCAATGTACCTGCCCATATCTGTATGTGGATAACCAGCTTTCCGCAGACAGGAAGCAACAGGTGAGGCTAGGGAAAATACTCAGACAATCAGCACTGGTGCTCTTCAGGGATGTCTGCTCTCTCTGCTATTTTTCTCCCTCTACACAAATTCCTACATCTCTAGTGACCCCTCTGTCAAAATACTGAAGTTTGCAGATGACACAACAATCATGGGATTCATCAAAGATGGTGATGAGTCTGCATACAGATGAGAAGTTCAGCAGCTGGCCTTATGGTGTAGTGGAGAAACAACCTAGAGCTGAATACACTCAAAACTGTAGAAATTACAGTGGATTTTAGGAAGAGACCTACCATTTTATCCCCCCCTTACCACACTCAGCAATAGTGCCATCATTCATATGAATATTTGACTCATGCTATATTGCTACAAGAGAGAGAGCAAGAGAGGAGGCCTAAGAAGAACAGTGTCATAGATCAAGAACAAAAGTGTTAAGGGAATGGATAAGAGCTCCCACTGTAGGAAGAAAACAACTGTATGCTGGAAGGAAGTATGGGTGGTTTTCAGTTATTCCTGTTTACCTGTTGGTATTTGTTTTCCAGTTCCTTAAGTTCTCCTTGGGTCTTTGTGTGTTTTTCTTGAACTTTCTGTAGCTCTATTGCCTTCGCTTGCATTACCTCATCTTGGCGTGTCACCTGCAACAGGGGCTTCACCTGGAAAAAAAAACAGATATTGAGGAAACAAAATTCAAGGAGGATGTGCCAGATTTCAATCTAATCTGCTATCCCAAGCTTATTTCCCTTCTGACTGCATTTTATGGCCAGAAGGGGTCAGAGAAATGACAGAGCGGTAGGGAACTGTGCAAAACTGTGCTTTTACACCAAAGTTTTTCCAAGGATTTCACTAGCTCTCCTATACATGTGGAGTTTGGGTTTCCACTGCCATCTTCTGAGCTTTTTTTCTAACTTCCCAGTCTAGCACATTTAGTAAAAATGTTCCCTTCTAAACAATCTGTAAATGGATAAAGTAATCCTGTCCCAGGAACCTTATAATTGGAGCAATGACTTGTAGAAATCTGTGAGGTGTTTGATCTGCTTCAATTTAGTAGAAGTGAAATGGCTAGCACAACTTCTTGTCCTTCCTTCCCTCCCTCCCTCACTGTGCTTTTTAGAAATCCAGCCACTGCTGCTTTCCCACTTTTCACCACCCAAGCCTGCAATGGTATGATCTCCTATCTGTTTACAGACAGTTTTTTCCAGATCTAACCATTTTGACCTACCTTGGTAAACAGACGCCACCACTGCCAGTGGCGCAGTTTGAGGTAGGCTGCACAGTTGCGCTGCATGACTTTGAGGGCACTCATCTGCTGCTGCTTTTTCATGAAAGCCCTAGGAGATGGAGAAAAAAAGACTATCCGTGGGTCTCATGATCACCATACCGACAACTGTGTTAAGGAAACCAAGTGTGTGTGTTCTGTGACTGCAACATTCCTTGCCTTTCTCCTGATACCAAAATAAAAAGTTCATATAATTAACATTTCATACAGGCTGCAGATTTTAAAAAAGAAACATGGACAGGAAAGCCAATGGGGATGGGTTGCAGGTGGAATGAAATCTACTACAGGTAGTCCTTGATTTATGACCAAAATGGAACCTGTCTACCAGTTGTGTGACAGTCGTAAAATGGGTCACCCACATGACTGACCCTTCTTTATAATCTTTTTTGCGGTGGTTGTAAAGCGATAGTTGTAGCTGTAAAGCAAACCAATAGTTCAGTATGGGCCAGTTTTGCTGAATACTGGAAGTAAAGCCAGATTTTCAGCAAAAGCGTTATAAAATGTGGTCATGTGACCCAGGGTGCTGCAAATGGCTGTAAATGCAGTCACTTGACTGCAGGAGGGGAGCTGCTGAAACTTTGGAACCAGATTGTAAATATCTCCAGGAAGGTCTTTTCAACGGTTGTTAAGCGACCAGCTACAAATTGAGGACTACCTATAGCAAAGCTGTTATCAATTATGGACTATTACAAAAAATAAATGATTTTATCTTTCAGGAGACAGTTCTATAATGTCTCCTTTAAGGAATAAGAAATGATGGCTTTTTAGATGCTACCAAACTTCAAATATTACAGCCTAACTGCTATGGCCAATGGCTAGAGTTTCTCCCACTATTTCCCCCTCTTTATGCCTCTGGTATTTCTAGTTTAGTTTCCTGTTTAAAAGCTCCTCAAGTAGCAGGACAGGGAGAAATCATGGTCCTAGATTCTTCTCTCCATGCATTTAGACCCTGGTCATAATTCAACCCAGTCCCTGATCTGTGCTCACTTGCGGGCTAGATATCCCCTGGCCGCTGCCTGGAAAGACACAATGATATCTGTAATCTTCAGATCTCGTTCCTCTTCCAGATGAGCCAAAACACCAGCCCGAAAGAAGATTTTACTTTGGCCAATGCGGTAGAGATTAGGGTCCAACTCCAAAGCCTTGATCTGGAATGACAAAAAAGCAGAGGAACAGAAGAGGATGAGCAACCCACTCAAAAGACTCCAGGAGTGAACTAGTTTTAGCCCAGCTTGCCTCGATCATTCTAGCAAGTAAATCTCATGCATACCATCCGTTCACAGGCTTGTTTTCCATCCATGAACCCTTTGGGAATGGCATTTGGCGTCAGGATCTCGTATCTGTTGAGGAATATGGAGAAACCAAGGAGCTGAAAAGTGACATATAGCTACACTTCATACATTTCTACTGTTTTGGTTTTTATTTCATTTTTTCCACACAAATTTAGCTGAGCAATCCCTCCTCCATTTTAACAGCCACAACAGCTATCATCACTGAGCTGAGAGACAACAATTGGCCCGCAGCTTTCACTGAGGCTGGAGTTCAATCTGGCTTTCCTTGGTCGAAATCCAACATCTTAATCATCACACTACTCTGGCACACAGCAAAACATAAGCTACACAAACCTAAGGATCAACTGGAAGTCACAAATAGCATCTCCAAAGTCTAGTGGTGTTAAGGCTGAATATCAAATCATAAAGGACTGAGGACTGTTGGGGTCTTTCTGCATATACACCACTGTTCCCTTTCACTGAGGGGCACATCACCAAAACAGTGTACCTTTGGCGGAATTCCTGAAAGATAATGCGATTGGGGAATCCCTGGCGGCAGATGCGAATTCCTTCCAGGACTCCATTGCAGCGCAGCTGGTCCAGTACAAGATGTGGCTCCAGTTTTCCAGCCTGTAACACGTGTCCAGAGAAGGACATGTGAGAAAATGCTACAGGTCCTGTTCTGAAGTATCTGGATGGGATTTTCTTAGTATTTTAAAGCCAACCACTAACAATAACGCTTCTTTTTCATATCTCGTCAATTTGTCTGCAAAGAGCTGAAAGCATACTGCTCATATTCACAGCAGGTTTGTGAGATAAATGAGGCTGAAAATACACGGATGATTAATTCTGCAGAATTGCATGGCTGAGTGAGAATTCAGCCTCAGGCTTTCTTTGATTCAAGTCCAGTATTCTCATATCACCTTCATTTTTTTAGGCTCAAAGGCCTCATGCAATAGTCTTTAATACAAATACACTAATCTTCTTTGTGCAATCAGGTTGACCAATTATCTCTCTCACTTTCAGGATTTTTTCTCATGAGGAAGAGTACAGGTAGTCCCCAACTTATAACCAATGGCTGAGCAACTGTTCAGAGTTACAATGGACCTCCCTGGGGGTACTGAGGACCCAATTCTGAAGTTCCAATGTCCATCCCTCACATCATGATCATGTGAGCGCTCAGCAAAAGGCCGCTCAGCAAACAGCCCACATTTAAGGTCATTTAGAGCATCCTGTGGTCAAATGTCTGTGTTTTACAACAGTTTTGCCCAAAATGGACATTTCCTTCTGGTTTTCAGCAAAACCACCCAAAACAGCGAATCACTGTTTTTCATTCACTTAATTCACTTAACAGCCACTGCAAAAAAGATGGTAAAATCAGGACAGTCACATGGGTGACCTGTTTTACAACCATTACAGGTTCCATTATGGTCATAAGTTGAGGACTACTTGTACTCCCATTACACAGACATGTGAATATCTTGGTTAAGATACAGTGTGGTTAGCTACTATCTACCAACACTGTATCCTAAACAAGAAAAAGCCTTCACATCTCTGTGTAACAAGGGAGATCTTATGGTCTTGTGATATATCTAAGCAGAAGGTTTGATCAACTTCTGTCATGGCTTCCTTCTTTCATGTACAGACCCTTAATCCGAGGCCCCAAAACCCCTACTCACTCTTTTCTCATGGTTGGGTATGATGCAGCGCACAAAGTTAGGATTGGTGTTACGCAAGGTGGACATCAGTTTGGAGAGAGATTCCTTATACAGCTGCCCCACAGTCCGGAACATCCCTTTCTTTGTCTTGTATGAGGCACCAAAGGCGAGGTCTCCCATCCCACTTACTTGGTCCAAACCCACAATCCGATCCACTAGAGAGAAGGAGAAAAGGCTTTTGATCTCACAACCACTATCTCCATCCTACTCCCCATACTGGAATTCTAGTAAAATGTAAATTTCCTCTGTTTCCAATTTCCATCTCAAGTAAACATACATTGATGAGAGCTATCCTGTGTGGGGGCAGAAATTACCTAATTATCCAACTATATTGCATTTAAAGCTGCAGGACTAGTCCAGATATTTTGGAAGGGTGTAGAAGGGCAATATCAAGCATGGCTGGCTGGGGAATCTTGGGAGTTGAAGTCCATATATCTTAACATTGCCAAGGTTGAGAAACACTATGATAAAGAATCAAATCATCTCATAAGCACTTCAGAGATCTAATTTTTTAGCCAAAAATACTGGTGCTGCCCACTTTGGTGATGTCAAAATATTCCCAAGCACAACCTCTGCCTTTTGGGGATATTTTTTTTTTTAAAGTATAGTCTTGAGGTAATTCAGTCCTGTTAGGCTCCAAAGTCAAGTCCTTGAATATTTTGAACAGAAAGGCACTCATTCCTCTCCGTGTCTGTAGCCACACATTTTAGATTGTAAGCAGCATGGAAACTAATAAGTTGTAAATCTTATTTGGCAGCAAAGAATTGATTTCTTTCATCTGTCACAGGGATCTTATGGCACTTCTGTAGCACTAGTAACTGGTTCTTAGTACTAATAAATCATTACTCTTCCTCTATAAGTTACATGTGGAATTGTCATTTTTATTTCACACTAGAAGACTAGGAGATACTATATATTTTTTGTGTTTATGACTTACTAAAATAGCAATGAATAGGAAGCCTCACCATCCCTATCATTTGATAAGCTGTACGTATTGTATTAAATGGCTTTCTCCAGAAGGAAAAACAAGGAATAAGCATTGGGAAACATGGCAAGATTACAAATCAATGATAAAAAGCACCTGAACAATCCATGGGAATGCCATGAAATATCTTCATCTAAAAGCAGCTTTAAAAAGTGCAAGAAGCAGACTTTTGAATAAAGAGAGGCAAGGGTAATTTTAACTAAGCAGCTCAGTCCAAAAATAAAAAAGTGTGGAAAAGAAAAAGTGTAGAGAAAATTTGGATTTGAATTCTCAGGTTCATTAGCAATTTTTAAATGGTCTTTCCAAAATGCCTTTACTTGGGGTTCATCCTTACTAAACTGAATGGGATTTATCTCTGTATTGTCATTGAATTATATCCCTAATTAAGATAAACAGATGCATATCTTACTATTTCCTAGGGTAGCCCTCTAATCTTTCTGAATACATGCAGGCCTGTCTTGTATGTTGAAAGGAGAGAAACGTACTTTCTGCTGGAACCTGAGATGCCATGGCATAGCTGTCAAAGAAATAAACCTTCTGAATATTCTGGATCTCTGGCGACAGGACAAGACAGAAGAGGCAAGTGGAGAGAAGGGAAGGATAAAGTTTCACAAGATCATCCATTACGGGACAGAAGAAGTGAGACAAGAAAGAAGAAAAGAAAAACAGCAAAATAGCAGAGTGGTTAGTACCATCAGTGACAGAGATTTCAAGCATGAGAAGTCATGTTAACATACATAACAATCAGCATACTATCTTTGTTAACAGGCAACAAATATTATGAAGGTGAGCAGATGGAGATTAAAGCAGGAATTTAACCGTCTTACCATCTTTCCACAGTTCAGCAGTAAACCTGTCCGCACTCTGATGAAGAAGAGTGGCCACATTGTCATTCAAGGGGTCCATATTTTTCATGAGCCATTCATCTGCTTTGTAGTCCACCTTCCAAGGAAAAGGGGGAGAAGGAAGGCAAGATGGATCAAAAGGTCACACAACTTCATCAGAACCATTTGTACCAAATTCATCAAGTCTTATATTAGTAGTCCTCAGTTTATAACCATGAGTTTAGTGACCAAAGTTACAACAGTGCTGAAAAAAAGTGACTCACAACTGGTCCTCACACTTACAACTGTTGCAGCGTACTTGTGGTCATTATGATCAAAATCATAAATGTATTTATGATAGCTGCAGCATCCTAGAATCAGGTGATCACCACCTGCAACCTTCCTAGCTGGCTTCCAACAAGCAAAGCCAGATTTGCTTAACAACTGCATGATTCACTTCACTACTGTGGCAAAAAAGGTAGTAAGATTGGGCATGACTCCCTTAATGACCACCTCACTTAGCAATCAAAGTTCTGGTCCCAATGGTGGTCATAAGTTGAAGACTCTCTATTCCAGCCTTCGTCAGCTAGTATTATCCAAGATGTTGAGATTCCAACTCCTTGAATTTCAAGACCCAGTTTCTAGTACTCTCTTAAGCATGAAAGCCAGTGGATGACCCTGAGCCAGTCACTCCCTCTCAGCCCTGGTCAGCATCAGGTTCTGCCACAGCTGGCTGAAAAATAAAACCTCTCATCTCATCAGCACTGACAACCTTGCTTAGTGAACTAGGCAAGCACAATGCCTGCAACCAAGCAGGACAAACACTAAGAAGAAAACAACAACAACCAGGCAAATAAATGAAACAAAAACTGATAGAAAATCATCCTTTCTCCAAAGCAACAGATCCTTGAGTTCTTTAGTTCTGCTATCTCAAATTCTTTGAGTGGAAATTTAATACAAAAGCTTCAGCTCTCATAGTAAGCTATCAGCATTTTCTTTAGTTGCTAAATGAATCCCAATTCACTACGCTGTAGAGGACAACAATTATCCATGGCTGCCAGTTAGCTCCCTCAAGATAATAATGAGTCATAATTCAGTCTATCTGGATGGTTCCCAGCATGGGGAAAGCAGGTAAAACCAATAAACATGGATGTGCCAATAAAAAGGGAGGGAAACAATAGAAGTTGCAACTTACCTTGCCAGCATAATGGATGATGCAGAAATCAGCTTTATCCCGCAACTGCCGGGGCTTCTGGAATTTGGGATGGGAACCTTGCTCCTGGATAACCTTTTCCACAAAGCTCTTATCGGTGGCTTTAGGGAACCAGCACTCTTCATCTAGCAGAGCCAGCAGCCCTGGAGGATTTGCCTGTAGGAGAAGGAACGGCAGAGCCAGGAGTTAAGAAAGGGATCAGCCCTCAGTCACTATGCATGCACAAACGCCAAAGGTCCAAATCCCTGTGAGGACCTTTAGTCTTATCTTGGGAGTGTAGGAGTTCAGCGGACAGTTAGAGAAATTCTTGTGACTCTGTATTATCAATAAACCTGTTGGCTAGAACTGCATCAATTAAGATTGACCCTTTGCGTTTAACATTGCCTGGGACAAAGCAAGTTAGATCCAAACCATTAGCAAGGTTCCAAGGGCAGTAGATAATTTGTCAAGGTATGGGAGGGAAGGGGGTAAAAAAAGAACACCAACTGTATCATGCCTAAGAAGTTAGGCAAACAATTGTCTTCCACTGTGGTCCTATTTCAAGATTATTTAAAGATAAAAGTTTATGATCCAAGTTAAGGACCTGATCTTGACTCCCACCCCAAAGGACTGTCAAAGACAACCACTTCATCAGCAGGGAACAAATGCAATAAAGAGGTGCAATAATGGCTTTGAGAGACAGGAAAAACATTCTTTGAAGATCTGGAGATAATCTTTCCTTGGTCCTCCACATAACAACTACAGTATATAATATCCCAGGTCACTTACTGGTCTCTCAATGAGATCAATGCAGGGTTGAAGGTCCAAGCCAAAGTCAATAAAATTCCACTCAATGCCTTCTCGTTGGTATTCTTCCTGTTCTAGCACAAACATGGTGTGGTTGAAGAGCTGCTGGAGCTTTTCATTGGTGTAGTTGATGCAAAGTTGTTCAAAGGAGTTCAGCTATAGAAGAGAGAGAGAGTAGGAGAAAGGAAAACATTCACACAGGATTCAAGATATAATGAGAAGGTCATGCACTTTATTGCACTTTCTTCTTTTGAATCTAGTGATAGGTCAAGATAAGCCTCTTTGTCATTCACTTTGACAACACTTTGTCATTCACTTTGTCAACCAAACAAAATTTGGTGGGTGACAATGCTCAGAATAAGGCTATCAAGGGAGCTACTAAAAAGTAGAAGATTCCTTGATTAACTATTACTGTTGCTTTTTAATTATTAGAATTCAGTTTTTAAATCTATTTCTTGTTTTTTTATAACACTGACATTAATCCTTTCCCTCCTAAGACACTGATTATTTGATTACTGTGAGTCACCTAGAGTTGCTGAGAGTCAGGCAGCATACAATTTTTTAAATTTTTTATTCACACAAAAATGTGAAATCACAGCTGCCAGTTCTTTGGCTGGTGTCAGCTTTCATTTGAATCCAAGAACCTAGGATGTCATAATGTATTATTTTTATTTATTTTTTTAAATTTATATGCCGCCAAATTCAAAGCGACTTAGCATAGTATATGTGCAGATCCAAAAGTCTGGCCACCAATTGTAACTGACAAGTGGAAATTTTGACAATGCGTGGATTTTCTAAGTGTTGTCCAAAGCTCAGTGTGCCAATAACTACTGGACCACTGCTGCCATTTTATGCCATCATTTTCAACTTTGATTTTGACATCTTGATACTTTATGATCTCCAATTCTCTGTCTTCTATTTTATTAATCGGTGTATTGTATTGTATTGCCACATCAATTACCCACATTTTCTTCTTTTCCACCAAATCTGATGTGTTATGTGCCAAGAGTAGTTGAGATCATTAACTGAGGACCTTCTGCCTAATGAATTTACTATTTAGATCTTTTTTCCACAACTTAATGCCCTTTAGTTATGTCTCATGGTAACTCAAGTCCCAAGTACTTAGGAAGGCATCAGGTTGGAGAAAGCTAGCTTCTATTTATTAGTACTAGAAATGTATTTGAGCATCCTTCTAGATTGGAAGGGCTTGTCCAGCCTTGGCACCTTTAAGATGTGTGGACTTCAACTCCCTTCTGAAGTCCACACAACTTAAAGTTGCCAAGATTGGACACACCTGTTCTAGACAGAAACATGCAGTTCAGATTTATGAACTATTATAGAAGGGAAGATACTGGTATGGAATCATTTTTTTGTAGAAACGGGCCTCGTGCTTAAGTTAATAAAAAAAGAGAAAACTGTGCCCCCCCCCAAAATAAGTAAACCATAGTGTGCAGCATGTGTCGGCCATATTGGCTGGGGTTGTTGGGAGCTGTAACATGCTACTCTAAATCAAATATGCTGTTTCCAAGAACATCCAACAAAATACTTCTCCAATATCATTTGCAGAACATAAAGATGATGATGAAATTGGGAAGAATTATAGCTCTGAACGAGGAAAAATGGTTCTACTGAAACTTATGGCTTTAGTTAACAAGAAGATCAACCACAGTTCAAGGAAAGGATTGAAAACAGCTCCGCAGATTTATAGTATTCATTGAGCAGTGAAAGAGAAGGAAACAACATTGGATCTTGAGGGTAGTAGATCTTCCCTCACCTGAAATATTTCAAAACCTGCAATATCCAGAATGCCAATGAAAGATGCCCCCTGGCGCTTGGTACGATCCAGCGCACGGTTGATTCGATGCACAAGCCAGCGGAAGAGCCGCTCATAGGTGGCTTTGGCCAAGGCTTCTACAGCAAAGTCAGCCTAGGAAGGGAAGGGAAGACTGAGAATAAACCAGACTCATCTTGGTATGTGTATTCCATATATTATTCTAATCTTGGCAAATCCTCCTTCAAGGGTTCTTCATGATCCCCAACCAATATATGAGGCACAATTATCAGCACCACTGACCTGTTCTTTTGTCTGTGCCTTTTGCACATAGTCTCGTCCAACCTTGATGCGTGGGGTAAGGATAGCACGGGTGAACTCTGTGACATTCATACCCAAGAGGTGGCAGAGCTTTTGAGCAGCTGCAAATGCACAGAAGAGTCCAATAACAACTATTTATCAGGTTACTTCCCATCAGCTTCCACCTTAATTCCATACCCACTGCCTTCTCCCTCTCAAAAAGCAGTTCCTAGCCCATAGGAATGTAAGACAGAAACCTGAGTTTCAATATGGCAATCATTGTAAAAGTTAAATTTTAAATATTCTTTCTCAGAGCCAAAATGGAAGCCACTATTTTATACTAATAAAACAAAAAAAAATTCCCCATGCCACTTGTATTATACTGACAAAATCCCATTAAATCTTCTAGGGCTTAAATAAGAAAATAGGATGAGCTCTAACCACAGGTAAGTGCTTACAGGTAGTCTTCACTTAACAACCAGCCACTTAGTGACTATTCATAGTTATGATGAACCTTCCCAGAACTAGCTACAATCCAGTTCTGGAGATCTGACAGCTTCAACCCCCTCTCCCCCATGGTCATGTCATCACATCTGGGTGCTTGTCAACCAGCTCATATTTATGGTCATTTTTAAAAATGCGATTTTTGACTTGTTTGTCATTTTCTGGTGCTTACTTCTGTTTTCTAGCAAAAAAACCCATGGAGTAAAATGATTTATTTAATAACTACAGTGTTTGCTCAATGACCATCCAAAAAAGGTCGTAAAATTGGGTGTGGTCACGTGGTGTCCAGCTTAACGACTGCCATGACTTACAATCATAATTCTGGGCTCAATTATGGTCATAAGTTGAGAACTACCTGTACTTCCTAACATTTCTGAAAAGTCAGTAGTTTCTTAATCAAAGCTAGTAACCTGAAATACCTGTGTTATCAGGCATGGAGGCCTGGTCCGTATTCCTCTCTTTACGGAAGACGATATTTCCAAACTGCAGCACAGCTGAAACCATCCGTAGCATACCTGGGTGGAAGGATGACCCTCAGCAAAACCACATTTCCACATTTTGAAACAATCCTAGTCAAACTAATCCCTTGCAAAAAGTTCAGCATAAAGTGCTGCACAAAACATAAGAACATATTTCATCATCCAGTGCATTACAATAAACCTCTCTGCCCAAGCTTTGTGGAACCCAAAGCTACAAGAGATTTTAAAGATGCATGTTATACTGCTTTTCTCCTCTGTCCTCTTAATTCAAAATAAATGTTGCTTTAACTTCTGGACTGATGACACATGTAAGGTTTGACATTCATTATAGCAGGCTAGGATTGTAACAATTAGCTCTGATAATGTGGCATTCAAAATATTTCAAACCCAAGGATCATTATAAGAGCCACACACCGTCGTATTAAACAATAAGAGAAACCATAATGTTGTAAAGTTTCAGTGCAGCAAAGAAATTGGGTATATATTCTTCATCTCAGATGTTCCTTCAAGCCTTTCTCTCTCTTATATATATATTCACCCAAACATCCATCCACACCTGACATTTTCTCCTTCATGAACATAGCTGGAGTACCATAGAGAAAAAATACAACATTCACTAGAGTGTTAAAATATTGTTTTATTTCTGCTTGCAGCATGTGTGTGTGTATAACCATATCCTGCCTTTATTCTTTTTAGAAATAATTCAAGGTGGCAAACATATCCAACAGACTTTCCTCCTCCTAATTTCCCCATCACAACAATCCTGTGAGGTGAGGTGGGCTGAAAGAGGGTTCCTGGCCCAAAGCTGGCTTTCATGCCTAAGGTGGTCCTAGACCTCACGGTCTCTCAGCTTCTAACCTGGTGCCTTAACCGCTAGACCAAATTGGTTCTTAAATTGCCATTGTCGACATTCAAGCAATACTAAAAACTCTTAACTGCAGAAATGGCCTCGTGTACAGCAGCGCCTACAGTAAGAATACCCACTGGACGAACACGTAGGAAAACTGGGGACTAAGATTTAACAGTGGATGGATGTTACCTTTTTACCCTGCTTGTGAGAATCCAAAGAGATTTGGAATATCCTAGTCCAGCAATAAGTGGAAATTTTGCCAACTTGTTCTCATTTACTGCAGCAGGAAATACAATGTTGCTAACAACATTTAATATCTATTCACCCAAGCAGTTATTTGCTACTTTTAAAGCATTTTTATATCTGCTTAGAGAATAAAATCATTCTATGCCATGGACAGCTTAGCACCCCTTTCATATGCTTTGTGTCTTCGAGTCAATGTTGACTCCTGGTGACTGCCTGGGGAAGTCGCTGCAGTTTTCTTAGCAAGATGTCAAAAGTGATTTGCCACTGCCTGCTTCCTAGGGCTAAGAGAGAGCAACTGGTCCATGGTCACCCAGCTGACTTCATGCCTAAGATGGAACTAGAACTCACAGTCACCCAATTTCTAGCTTGATGTCTTAACCACTACACCCAGCTGGCTACTTGACATTAGGAAGTTATAATGGATGGTAATATATTTTTGTATTAAGTAATTTTATTCTATGTGAGCACATAACAAATAAAACTATAACCGTGATCATAAATGGAACGTTAAGCCAGAGACTTCAACAATCTTGTCCAGAATGCTGTAGACATATACACATTCATAAAAGAGTGACTCACAATGGATCTCCTCATGCGAAAAGCCCATGATACGCATGGACTCCATGGTCTCATGGAAGATCTCCTTATCTTGCTGTCCAGGAATGGGTAGGTACCCATTTGACAGAAAGCGATACTGATTGAACGGCTCCAGCAGCAGGTCTCCTGCAAAGGCATGAAACAAAGCATGATACACCAATTGCCAGGAGATATGTGACCAGCTTCATCCTTATTTGTTGTTGTTATTGTTCAGTCACTCCGCAACCCCATGGACCACAGCACACCTGTCCTGCTTCCCAGTGTCTGCCCAAATCCATGCCCATCGCATCTACAATACTATCTAACCGTCTCATCCTCTGCCATCCCCTTC
>JANHZU010002676.1:127096-138752 GCA_032468055.1 Acrochordus granulatus | reverse complement strand
GCTACATCAAAATTAATCCGAATAAATTTACCCTGCAGGTAGAAAAAGAGGTGGGAAAAGGAGTTAGCAATCAGAAGAACAGTATGGCTTATATAGAAAAACTGTTCAATATTTTAAATATTGTTTAGATGCCAATGAACTATAGAAGCTGGAAACAAGATTCCCGTGGTCAAGTCAATTAGTAATGGAGCTAGGATTGGTCAATCTTTTCTAAATAGGAAGAGTAGAAATCAGTCACCATAAAAAACAAGAAAAAGTAACAGAAGGTAATAACGCAGTGGAATGTGAAGAAGAAAAATCCTTTGTTATTTTTCTTTCTTTTCAAAGGAATGGCTAAACCCAGAACTGTTTCTCAAAAAATACAAAAGGAAATTGGGAAAAAAAGACTTTTAGTAACAAAACTGGTTTTTCTTCCTAAGGAAATGCGGAGTTTGTTGGCATAGAGTTTCAAAAAGGCATTTATATATTTTGCCCTTTCTAAAGAATGGAATCAAAGAAATGACGAATGAAACTGAAGGCAATAGTTAAAAGGGTTTGCAAGCATAATCTTTTAAGCTCTTTTTTTATGCTTTGGAGTATTATTATTATTGTCAGTAAACAAGGACTAACTGTACTAAAGCCCCCATTTTGCCCCTTTAAAGCCATGATAATGCAAAAAAAAGCACTGAATGTTACTCAATCCTCTTGAATGATATCATTATACTATGGTCATATCCCTTCCTGTCATGGATGAGACACGTGCAGCCCTGAGGTCAAAGGTCTGTCCAGCAATATAACAGGGCAACACATTCTTAATTTATGTTTGAGGAGGACTTGCTGGAAGCTAATAGCCAGACTAAACAAAGGAACATGTCTTGGACTATTTCCTGTCCTTCAGATCTCCTCACCGGCTAGCTGGACATAACACTGCCTCTTTCAACTAAATGGCTACGCAGCTTCACTTTTTTTCAGGAAGAATAAGAAGTATTTTTTAAAAAATCCAGATTGTCAACCAACATGAGATGTTCTCCTTTCAAGCTTAGGAACACCTTGGCAATTTTCTGTAACTATTTTTTCTTGGGTGGAAGGGCCTTTTAATTCCTAACAACCCAACTCTTATGTCATAGCTCCAATCTTTGCAAATATTTCAGACCAGTGTTTTTCAACTTTGACCACTTTAAGATGTGTAGACTTCAACTCTCAAAATTCCCCAGCCTCATGCCACAAATCCACACATCTTCAAGTAGCCAAGTTAGAAAAACACTGCTGTAAAAAAAACAACTTCATCCAGTTTGGTGCCTTCCAGATATGTTAGACAATACTTCAACTCCTAGGCAGCTAGGGAATTACTGAAATTGTAATTCCAACACATTTGAAATAATGGAAGAGTGATACAGCTCAATTAGCAGGTTTGGACAGGAGAGATTACCTTGAGGGGTCTTGAGTGCTCTCTAAGATTAATTATTTTCTTGCAAACTTTAATTACGCAACAAGGTAACATCATCAGTGCGAGTCAGCTCAGAGGAGACCGAGGACTCCTCAGTTCAACTCTGAGCCACAAATATTCTCTTCTCTTAGAGACCTTATTGGAAAAGTTATCCTTATGATACAACTGTTCAACAATTATTGTCACTGACTAAAGTTACATGGGAAACACTCTTAGCTTGAAGGAAGGAAGACCACGTACCCATAGAAGGTAATGAAACAATACATTTAAAAGGAGTCAAAACCTTGGCAGCTTTAAGATGGATGGACTTCAACCCCCAGAATTCCACATGCAGCACTAAGGAATTCTGGAAGCTGAAGTCCACCCATCTTAGAGGTGTGAGGCTAAGAAACACTGCCTTAGAACAACTGGGATTTGCTGTCCCGGATTTGAAAATATTTAATGGCTAAATATTTAGCTATCTTTTGTCTCAAATTCAGGGTTCAATTGGTCTGAAATGGAAGCTGCTCAATGGAGTCCTTGTTCGGTAGCTTTCTGAGGTAGATGACTAAGGGGAGGGGGTTCTCCTTCCACGCTGACTTACGAATCGTGAGGAATTGTCGTTTTTCACTGTTTTCGCATTGCCAAAGGCCTCCAAAATAGGGTTGGCTTGCAGCAGTTGGTGCTCCAGTTCACCCTAGATGAGGGAAAAGCAGGGAGGGAGGAGGGAAAGGAGGTTAGCAGCAACCTATGCAGGCCTCCGGCCTAGCAAAGCTCTTGGGCCGAGGAAGTGCTCAGAGAAAATTCCAGGGCCAGCCGGGGGGAAACTGTTCTCAAAAATTACTCACATAGGAAGCAGGGCTGGAAGTCTATGGAGGTTGGGATGGGGATGACATCACAAAAAACACAATGGAAAGGCAGACGGGGAAACAAAAATTCAAAGGGTTAAATTCGACGATGAACAACACAGCAAGAATCCAAACACAATAATGTAGAGATGTAAACTGGGGACCGGCACAACAGGAAAAGGGAGGAGCGGGAGACTGGCCCCCTCAAGACTTGGCTTCCTTTCCCTACGCCTGCCACCCCCCCACCGTATTTCTTTTCCCAGCAAATGCAGTATCGTAACCCTGGTGCGGAAAGGGATTCAAGGAATTGACTCTCACAACAGGCAAGTGTGCAACCGATGAAAAAAGCATTTGACTTAGAAGTGGAATTCTAAGAGTAGGTGGGACGGGGAGCAACAGCCAGTGATTGGGGCCAGCACCGGAGGATGATGGTGAGGATTGGGGGGTGGGAAGCTGGCATCTCAGCAGCATGCATCCCGCTTTCTTGCCTGTTTGGCTTCATTGAAGTACTCCAGCTGATGCAGCAAGACAACAGAGGGGGTGTTAATATCATCTTCTACATGGGAACAACCACAGACACACATACAATCTCCACCAAGACTGGACAAGGGGAAAAGATGGCTTTTTCATGCAATCAGAAAAGGATTGGTAGGAATTTCTCAACGCATCACATACAGAAAGTTCCAGAGCTGATGTCAGACAGTTTTAAGAGTTTTAATACAGGCAAAAGAGAGGCTCAGATTGGCCAATGGCTGCTTTGTAGCACCTTTGTGAAAAGACAGGAAGCAAGAGACCCTTCCATGACTCCAGATGGCCATAGATTATAATATTTGAAAGGAGATGGCTAGAACAATTAGATCCTAGTTTCCTCCTCTAGTCCATAAGATGTAAGAACACTCAAGAGAAGATTCTCAAGAGTTCTGGGTTATCTGCAGGGACCCTGCAGCTGAATTCTAAGTTGAGAGGAAGCAACCAAAAGGATCCCCATTGTACACGGGGAAGAAAAGTGTGACTAGTAGCTGACATATTGGTTGAAAGGAATGAGATAGAAAGGATACATTTCTTTCCTTCCTTCCAAGCAAGGATTAATTTCTTTTAACAAAGAAAACAATAACATTAATTCAAACCCAACACTGGCTCTCAATCTTGCCTGGGTGGGTGCCACAGGCGTGGTAACCTGATTCCAAATGGGCAGATGGTGGGTGTGATGAGTGACAGAGAGAAAGGCAGATGTGCATGTTTAAAAGGCATTTCAGGAGATCACCTTTTCACACAGGCTGGGGCCACCCTTTGGTATTTGAAGAGCTTCCAGGCTACCTCGGGTTCAACTTAAAAGTTGGGTTACTTCCTAGGCATCAGATGGAGGAGCCCATTGGCTCCACTTCAGGAATGCCAAGCCAGAGCTGGGAAAGGGGTTACACCAATCTGTTTTCAAAAGAGCCCATGCCCTTTCCAAGTCAGCAACGCATGGGAGTGCAGGCAACTGCTGCTGTGGCTGAAACTGGCTCAGAGGCCACAAGCTACTTACCGGCACATTATGGTCCTTCCGAGCTTTATGAGATGAAGCCACGTGTGCTAAGTACTGGATCACTTTCTTTGTGTTTTCTGTTTTGCCAGCACCTGACTCACCTCTGCAGAGAACAGAGATCAAACAAGAAAAGAGATGGATCCCGCTCACACATCTCCCTTTCAGAGCCAAGCTTTAGAGCTACGTTCCCACAAAGAGGGAATCAACTTCAATATTTTATGTTCTGAATTCTAAATGTTTGCTTTCTGAATCTGTCTCATCAGCAACTTCTTATCAAAAAGTATTGTCTGCTACCTAGAAGATCCTTGGCTCCAATTCCAACACTGCCATAAATTCACTAGGAATAAAACTATAGTAATAATACTAAAAACTATCCTAGTAATGGTATCAAGTAATGGTTGGACTTGGAATATGGATACCCCTGGTCTGGAATAACCTTTGTCTACTAACTTTGTCAACATAACTTACAAAGGGATAAAAAAAACTGATATGTTTGTCCATCAGACAGATGAAATAAAAAAGCTATTTTTTACATTTACCATCCACCTTAAAGGTTTATTCACAAGGATTGCTGAGTAAAATATGAGAAGTGATTTGGGGACTCTAAAACAGCCTTTTCTAATAATGTAAACTAGGATTTTTAATCCCAACACATTGGAGGACACTAAATTAGTGAAAGCAGCTATACATGGCCTTTGCTTATTTGCTGATTCATTTACAGCGGGATCACCTTCTACCCGACATTAGAACATTTTTACAAGGGAAGGAAGAAAGAGAAATAAATCACTTCTTTCCAATCTGAAGGGAACAGGAAGATTGTAGGGAATGAAGCTGGCATTTGGGAAACAACTTTTCTAAGGTTGCAGGATTGTTTGGACCAGCTTCTGTACAGCATTTATTACAGAATAAAACAACAGAATTGCAGAGTGCTTCTGTTCCAGCTGCAATTGCTTGCAATGCAGTGAAGGGGATTTCTGGAGCCTCTATTTTGGCCTCCCTCCTCTGACCATCTCTTTCTACAGCCCCTCCCCCCTGCAAGCAATACTCACGTGCACAAGATCGACTGATCCTCTCGATCTGGAGAGTAGAAGCAAGAAAGAGAAAAAAATCAGACCAAAATTGTTTGTTCCCATTTCCTGAAGACCACTTCGCTCCATAAGAGGCCAACAGAAATACACATCCAATTGTCCATCCATTGTTCAGCAACCACAAAATGCTAGACATCATCCCACTCTGTCTCTAGCCATCCACATACTCTATCCATCATAAACCCTCAAATTACATATTTTTCTCCTTTCTGGTTCAGTCTAGAATGGGGAATTCTTTAAACTTTTCCATTCATACTTCTTCACCCCTTTTTACTTCTCCCAGCACATATCAAAGCTTAGTAACTCAGTTCTAACAAATGGATGTACTCCTTAGAGAGCAAGAGAAAGCAGGACCTGAGTTTAAAAACTGTAAGGGCCATCTATGTTTTTTTTCAGACTCACTCAATTCCTCTTTCTTATTCTCTTCTTCCTCTCTGTTTCCCCCAATGGGGAAATTTTTCTAGAGCTGTTTCTAGAGCTGGAAGTGAAGCTTCTCAGCAGAGGCTCACAGAGGGTTTGAAAGTATAGGCTGAGGGTTACATGGAATCAGGCTCAGCCTCCAGGGTTTGACCATTGCTGACATATAGCAAAGTCCCCCAATGATCTTCCAGAGTGTACCTTGTAGCATGCTTCGGTAGGCAGTCTCAGAGATGGCATAAATGTGGGGCGGCATCTCATGCCGTTTCTTGCCCCGATACATCTCCACAATCTGTTCTGTGTAGATGGGCAAATTCTTGTAAGGATTGATGACCACACAGAAGAGCCCTGAGTATGTCTGCCATTTGGAGGGAAGACAGAAAGGCACATCAGAACAATTCCCCAAGATGACCGCAGCTCTTTTTTGTGTGCACACCTTCCTGCGTTTTATAGCTTGAAGTCAAACACTCTCCTTTCTTAGACTGCTGCTGCTGCTTCAAAAAAAAAGTATTTGAAAATTATATTTTCTTCGTGCTTCAGGAAAAAGTGAAAAAAGGCAGAAAAAAAGAGAGGAGCTAAGTCCAGTGCCTGCTATTTTTATCTATAAAGCATGACAATGACCTAATTCACACATCATATTAAGCCAGACATGCCATTTGTTTGGGTTCATCTTTACATAAACCCAGACCTTTTGGATATTAATCCATGGCTTAGAGCTAAGCATTATGTGTGGATTAGGACATTAGAACTTTTCACAAACAAGCCTTAATGTGATGTGTGATCCCAGCCAGAAAGGGAGTTGGATGGTATATACAGCACTTAGCGTTTGGTTCCTCTACTTTACAACCAAGAAAAGGGAATGTCTGCTTGGAATGAAATAGCAGTTCTAGTTTTGGGATATTTTCCTTATTGCTGAAATTAAAAATCAATGGGATACTTTACAGCCAATCTTTCCAACCTTGGCTAATCGCTGGAAGTACTGTGCTGGCTGGAGGACCTTGGAAAACAGTCGACAAATCTGAGGATGTCCCAGCAAAGAAGCCTGATGCAGGACAAAAGCAGTTTATCCCCTTTTTTAATCCCAAGAATAGATGGAGCCCAAAAAATACCACCTCCTCTAGAATTTTCCTTCCAAATAACAAAATTTATTGAGGATTCCTTCTTGGTAAAACCCTCAGAATCTATTTACATTTGAAAAAAATGCTGGCATAAAAAGGCTGTTTTCCAAAATTCCACCAATGAAGGAACATGAAAGCTTCTGAAGACCAAAGTCATCTGGACAGGATGCAAAATGAGTGGGGGCATGTCTTTAAAAGTTTTCAAGGGGATGGAATACATTTATCTTTTGTTCTTTTTAATTGTATCCTGCTGTATCCTCTAAGCATCATAAAGCTGTATATAATTTTCATAAACTTCCTATGTTAAGGTAGTAGAAAACCAATGTCAGTCATTAGAGAATGGGGGGTTACAGGAGGCATAAACAGGAATCGGGGCAGGTCTTACCCCTGTAATAAAGACTGATTCCAACAAACTTTCATGCACCAATGCCTGTGGATTTCCATAACTTGAATCCGGCCATGCAGTTTTGCTTTTGGCACAGTATTGCTTAGCCTACCTACTTTCCAAATGGTTTTTTAGCACCATGCCAACAGACAGATTGTGTCCATTTGACCTCAGTCATCTGACTCCATCAGTACTGGTTGACAATAAGGGAAATATGCAGAACTGACCTTCCCTAACCTGGAGTCTTTTCTGGTACACTGGAATGTAATCTGCCATTATTCTGTTAACGGCACTGCCTGAGGTTCTTAGGAGTTAAATGCATCAGGAGCTCAAAAAGTAGGGGAAAGATTGCTGAGGGTGAGGCTGACTGAAAATGCTATTTGCTACAGGCTGAAAGACCTGGGAAGGAACAGCCTGGAAAGCCAACTGAAAAGCAACTGGCTGGAATGATAGGACAGGTAAAAAGGCTGAATTAAAGGAAAAACACCAAAAGTGGCTGTCAAAGAAACTGTCTGGGGAGGCTGAGGAATCCCCTTCTCAGTAAAAAAATTATTTTCTATTATCTTAAAGGGACTTCCAGGGGCTGAATCTTAGCAGAAGACAGAACACGAGGATCTGCAGTGAAGTTTCCTGTTTCTATGAAGCAGTGTGTTGCTGCTGCGGCTGACGGCACCCTCAGGAGAATTCATTTCACACCCTGAGAACAACTACTGTTCTGGCTGAACAGGTCTAGTCCGTTCCCCACCCCGATACCCAGCTACAGGGTGGAGTTCATCAGAGGCAGCAGGGGGAGGACGAGCACTGTACTGTCTGCAAGTCAGAGATGACGCACTGTTGAGGGAATGCTTTGGTACGGCGTCTCCCAGGGTAGCCTTTTGTACCCACTTGGGTGCCAGGGAAACCAGCAGGACAGAAGAAACACATGTCCTCTTCTCATTCCCTTTGAAAGGAACGGGATGAAGGAGATTCAACTCACCCTTCCTAGCATTATTGCACAGAAACACACACTTATTTTACAAAACTCCAACTTTCTGTCCCAAGTCAGCTCTTCTCTAATTAAAGCTGCGTTCCACTCAAGCAAGGAACAGTCCAGAACATCACAATTTAAAATCTGGAAGTTTCCTTTTTAAGGTATCTTGATGGATATCAAGAATTTTAGACAACATAAATTTCCACCATGACTTGTAATTGCCCATGCTGGCTAAGAGGTGAAATTAAACTATCTGGAACATTGGCTGATGTATTCCTGAGCTATGACATTTGAGAGAGACATGGGTGCTGCAAACCAGAATTCTGGATTATATTTGCAATTAAACAGGGAGATGAACTGTATTAAGTAGCTGTTAATTAGAAGTACTAGGAGGGTGGAGTACAGATTTTTAGGTTTCCGTCATGAGGAAGATGCAAGTGGTTAAAAAAAGTGTCTGTGTGTGGGAGAGACACATAAACCCAGACCACCCCATAAATCAACTCACATAGATAAGACCCGAGTAGTAGCGGTCCTTGAGATTATGCAATACTGAAGCTTCATTGAGGCAGGTCAGTTCCGCCATGTCTTCCACCTTGGTAAATTTGGGTGGGTTCATCTTCTGGATATCATCTTTGGCAACCAGCATCTGACGCCCATTCTCAGCAAGTTCCACCAACACCTCATCTCCCCGTTCTTCACGCAGTCCAGCCGCCTCAAAGCCATGACGTTCAGATGGGACCCACACCAGGCGCTTGGCTGTCCAATCAGCTTGGGATGCTGGATTCCCTACATGGTTCCGGTCCACAAACAGGTATCTCTCGGCAGTGACGTCACCCCGTTGTACAGGGGTCCGGACAGCCATGGCTAGAAAGAGAGGGGAAAGCCCAAGAAACGTCAGACAACTGAGCGGCGCTACAATTTTTAATCTCAATCCCTATGTACCATAATGCTAAACTTTCCACGCCCAACAAATCTCACAATTCTCTACAGACTACCCCTTACCTCTTTTGATTTATCCTTCTCATATCAGGATATCCCGAGCAAACAGACATCTGTGCTATAATGTTTTTAATGGTTTGGAGATTTCTGTTGCTTTCCCCAAACTCAGGAGTGTGATATACCAAAAAATGTGATTGGTACAAGAGAGAAGCAGAATGAAATTCCTCCTCCTTTTGTGGTAGAAGTGGAAATATTTGTAGCTTTTACATGACTTCAGCATGTAAACTTGACCCAAACCTTTAGACTTAGGAACTTCTTGACTAAACATTATCATGCGAAAATAATGTATTTACAAAATAATCACTATGAAATAAAACCTGGGAGTAGGGTGAAGGTGGAATTCACAGAGAGTAATAAAAAGTTGTATGGAGCCAAGAACTGTCTAGTGTATTCAGAATTCAGAGGTGCAGAGCAGATTATTTTCTACTTTCTTTACCACTGCTGCCGCCGTCACCATGTTTTTAGTACTGTTCTTAAGCTAGCCTAACTAATTTTCACACAAGTCCAATTGCCATGACTCAACCTCCAGACATTCTACCTGGATGACTGAGAATCTTCACTGACATATTTCTTTTCCACAAAACACAAGCCCAGGAAATTAAGAACTGTGTAAAGAAAATTGAGCTAGGCCATTTACATATTTTGGAAGACAGATTTTCTATGGATCCTCATTTTGTATGCCATTCTAGTATGGGGGCTGAATTTGGGAAAGCGGAAGAATGCTGCTGATGATAAGCACCATCATGACCCTTTAGATATGTACACATAATATGCAAAACCCAGAACACATTCTGCATGCACATTCAAATCCGTATGACAATCAATGGTTTGCTTCCTGGTTAGTGAGTCAGTCCAGAATAGATTGTTATTCTTCCATTCAAAACAGATGGAGAAAACACAGGAAGAAAAGGTTTAATCTTTCCAATATTTAAGAGTCTTCCAAAGATTCTTATAGTAAGCTACGTCTTCCTCCTTATCCCACTGTCACCTCCTCCAACTTTTTCATTCCTACAAGTAGAAGAAGCTAAACCTTTTTCCAACTTTGTGCTCTAGCCACAATTAGCCCAACTCCTCTCAGGAGACTTAACCAGGAAAATGGAAATAGTTAAGAATGAAGACTAGAAAAACCCAGGCTCCAAATGTAGCTAAAGAATTCATCTTGACCAAGGAAACAAGGAGGGACCACCAGAGGTCCCTCCATTGCCTTTCTAAGTACCTAGGAGCTACGTTCTCCTCCCTAAAAATCCACATCACTCTCCTTTTCGGTCTGGCAGCCAATCTCAGTCATGGACTGAGTCTGGTTGATGAGCAAGATTTTCCAGCACTCTCCCACCCACTCCCTTTCCAGACCCCTGCTGAGCTCAATGGCTAAGCAGCAATCTTGCCTGCTGATGTCGCTAAAGACAGACACTCAGGCCCTTGTTTGGTAGAACATGGGGGTTCCTTCTATGGCCAGCTCCTTGGTTTTCTCTTTTGAACAGCAGGGAGGACTCTGTGATCACCTCTGCTCATTCAACACCGCCGTACAACTCAACACCTTCAAAACCTATTGCAGCTCTTTTAAATCTGCTGATTGTTGTCTGACCAGGGTCCAAAGTGGGCATGTTGAGACTCAGAAAAGACATCTGGAAGTCTAACACCAGACATGCGGGAGCTGATAATAGTTACTCTGCACACATGGAAAAGCACTCTGTGTAGGCTCAAAGCCACCCAGCTCCTTAATGCTCCTTTCCCTTAAGCTGTAGAGATAACTACCAGGATTAATTAAAAAGTGACTAAAAAGTATTAAGCTACAGCTCACAAAAGGTGAGGCCTTTGAATAAAATTCATTACAGTAAGGGGGAAAAGTGCTACCGAACTCTTCCCAATTTTCTGACTTTGTAGCAAGTCTAAACATGTAGGAGACAGAAGCAGAACCTCCAGGCATCAGTTCTAAAAAGCTTCAGAATAAATTAAGGAAACTACAGTATTTTTAGGTAAATTCTGAGCTTGGTCAGTGCCTTAAAAGGAGAAACCTCATTGTATATAGCCCCGAGAAGGCTTTGGTGCGCAACATCCTTGAGCAACTGCTACCATCTCCATTTTCCACAATGCCCCAACATTATATTATGGCAAATTAAAGTGGTCATTCCTAACCTCCAGTGTAATTTTTTCAAGCAGATCTTGGCAGGAGGAGGAGGAGGAGGAGGAGGCGGCGGCTGTGATATAAGAAGAAAGTCTTCACTTCAGTCTCCTGAAATCTGGCCCAAGTCCCACTCTTTGAATTCCTCAGTAGAAGATAACATGGACTTCAAAAAGTAACAGATATACTCTTTGATCTGCCTCTCTTCTGATCTCCCTATACCCTGTGTCCCGGAAGAGACTGCAAGTAACAGGAAAGGTGTGTGCATCTGTGTTTGTGTGGACAGAGTGGACTTGGCAAGTTAAGAGTCCAAAGATAGGAAGGGGGGAAGAGAATCGGTAAAGGGCTAAACTAGCGAGACTTATGGAAAATGGCTCCAGTTATTCCCAGAAGACCAAAGGGCGGTAGGTGACACCCTTTGGCTTCCAACCAAGACAGGTGCACCGTTGAATGTTCCTGCTCCTGGCAACCACCTGCTGAAGCTGCCACACCCTGACCAGAACCCAAGAACTCCTACCTGCTTTTTGGCTAACACTGGGGTCCTAACCAGAGAAAACATACCTGCCGGTTTACAAAGCAATTAATTCTCTATTACCCACAAACAATCTCCCACAGGAGAGCCCTGAAATCACTGAACTTTATTCCTCAACCAGTATATTAGATGTGTCCAACCTTGGCACCTTTAAGATATGTGGACTTCAACTAGCTGGCTAAGGAATTCTGGGAGTTGAAGTCCACACATCTTAAAATTGCCAAGGTTGGACACCCCTGCAGTA
>JANHZU010002676.1:81577-102001 GCA_032468055.1 Acrochordus granulatus | reverse complement strand
CTCTGGCAGAGCTCTCATCTTCATTAGAGCACACAAGCCCCCCAACCACAGCAAGGTGGTGCCTCACTGGGGGGTTGGAGTGTTTAGCAACTATTATTTCTTCTATTCTGCGACGCAATCTGATATCCAAAAGCAGGAAAGCAACCAGGATGGGATAATGATGATAAAATAGAAGTATATAATTTCAAAACAAAACATGTTTTAAGCTTATCGATTTTGCAACTGTTATTCACGTGCAAACTAACGTACAGCAAGAGGGGAAAGCAGGATTTCCTTTTAAGGTTCAAAAGGTGAAAACAATTGAGCTGTTTCAGATATTAATTGCCTTCCCTTAACAAGGATATTATCCCCTCTTCTTCCCAAGGGATTCAGTTAGTACTTGATTAAAAACTATATTTTAAATTCACACCCAATCTGAAGCAGGGTTTTTCTGAAGCAAACCTTTTCAAAGATTCAGACAGATTTAAAGATTGGACTACAACTAGGATCGTCCTTAGCCAGCGCAAGCCAGTGCCTATCCTGGATGAGAATTATATGATATCCTCATATACCTGGAGACAAGGAAGACCATTTTAGCTCCCCTAAATGGCAATGAGTTGAGACACAGAGTAAGGCAGGCATCACCCTTCACTTTCTCCATCCGTACCTCCACAGACTTCTCCATCAAAACACTGCGTGGTGATACGCAGGCATGTCCAGCAATCCAGAATAGGTCCTTCTATCACTGCTGCAAAATAAAAATGTCAAGGTTGGGCTCCAAAGAAGCAGTCTTCAAGGCTGCATGGTCTAAGCCAGAGTTTTCCAACCCTGGCAACATGAAGATGTGTGGACTTCAGTTCCCATAATTCTGGGAGTTGAAGTCCATACATCTTCAAGTTGCTAAGGCTGGGAAACAGTAGCCTAAGCAGACAATAAATGAAGAGGTGAGGGTCAAAAGCTTCTCTGATACTTACTACAGTCCTCTGAACAAGCTGGAAAGCACAAAGGAAAAAAAGAAGATTGTTTAGAGACTGAAAACTCTTAAGAGACTTTTTCTACATGTCTATGAGTTCAGCATGTTAAGTAACTCAGAAATTCAACAATATAGTATCAAGACAATGGTTCTTAGATGTCTCATGGCTACAGCTCTACCCCCAAGGGACAATTTTGATATGGCCATTTTCTAAATAAAAGTAATATATTTTTAACTGATGAGTTAATGCAAATCACTCAGGCTGGAATATTGAGAAGGATGTTGAATGGCATCGTGGATATTTTGGATTTTGGACAGAAGTGAACTCCAACTCGCCCCTCTTCCTCAGACACTGGGGAACCCTACAAAAATCTTGCTTCCCTGATGACAGACTTCCATATCTGCTCAAGGAAAAGGCAGTATTTTTCCTTAATGCCACGAAGAAGTGTAAAATTCAAGAAGGCAGCAATAATCGCAGCCACCATCTCAGCCTCTTCGACATACCTCCCGCTTCCCCCATGGCAGATACCTCTAATTTCCTTCTATGATAGTGACAGGGAACTCTGAAAAGGAAGACTGGTTTAAAAGGACACACACATTGTAGAAACATCTTTTCCAATTACCTTTACAGAGACAAATTGGGATTTGCACGGAGCTGTCTTTTGCTTTGGATTTCCCCATCTCCTGTTGCACAAATACTTTGATATTTTTACCTAACTACAGAGATGGAGATATTTTTTCACAATGCAACAAGACTAGGATGACTTTGTGTTTCCCTACCTGTGTACCACCACATTTAACCTGGAATATTTAGTATAAAAATAAATTGTCATAAAGCAGTGTTTTCCAACCTTGGCAACTTTAAGATATGTAGACTTCAAATCCCAGAATTCCTCAACCAGCCATGCTGGCTGGGGAATTCTGGGAGCTGAAGTCCACATATCTTAAAATTGCCAAGATTGGAACCCTCTATCGTAGTTATTAAATTTGCAAAGAAATGTACGTGCATGTGTGTATACACGTATATATGGTGAAAGTGAACTTTGCTGGAAGTTTTGCCTCCTCGCTTTTCACCCTTCAGCATTGGTACCAAGATCAGCAAATTCCTCCAGAATCTGGTGAATCTTCTTTCTCAGCGATAAGCGTAGCTGGTACATGGAGAGCTGCCACAAAAAAACTCCTAAGGGGGAGGAAGAAGAGGAGCAAGATAAAACAGAAGATGATTCTGAGTAGGGCTGAGCGTGGGTTGGAAGATTCAGAAATCCTATGTGAGCGCAGCACCTCCGTGTTTCATTAAGACAGTCTGTCTCTGAATGGGGAGTGCGGAGTGACTGCTTCTGCTTTCGTGGCTTCCAACCATAATTGAACCAAGCAAGCAGATGCTGCTGCTTCAAGGAATCCAATCCCTGAACTGCTAAAGCAATGGCACCTTTTTTCAGGTTTATCCAAAAGCCTACAAAAAACAGGCTGCTTTAATAAGACAGAGGTGCTGCCTTCATGACAACTCTGAAGGCCTTCTTAATAATTTTTGATTTGTTATAGGCCAAGTTCCTACATATGACCACTTAGAGCCAAGAACTGGAAGAAAAAGTAATTTTTCTCCCCTCTAGCAACGTATTTGTCCCTCGAACATGGGTGTGCAACTGAGAATGTATAAGCTAAATTTATTTTCAGAAGAATAGTTTTTGCCAATTGAGGGTGCAAAGAAGGGGTGAAGTTAAGAACAAGGATAGAAGCGTTAACATCTACTTGGCTTCACAGTATGATATAGTGTTAAGACAGTCATCTTAGATCTTTCCCCAAATGGGTCAGGTGGGGACCAATGGAGAGATCTGATTTGAGACTGATGTTTGCAGAAACTAAGTGGTGTCAAATCCCTCTCTTACTGTCTTGTGGCAATGGGATCAGTTATGTTTTATTCAGTAAACTGTGGTTTCAAAATACCATGGGTTGATGCTGTGTTTGAATTCATTTATTGAATGGATGCAGCAGGCTGAGGCCACAAGATTTAAGACAAGATTGAGAGTGGAGTATTCCAAGTGACTTCAGCTTCCAGCATCCCTCACCAGCTTGATTGTGGCTGCCAGAAGATTTAATGCAGCAACATAAATGGCGAGTTCTAGTCCGACCTTAGGCATGAAAGCCAGCTGGATGACTTTGGGACAGTCACTCTGGTTGTTGTTGTGGGGAAAATAGGAGGAGGAAGGGGTATTAGGTATGTTCACTATCTTGAGTTATTTATGAAAGTAACAAAGGCAGGATACAAACAACAAACAAACAAATAAGAGCATGAACCACTTCTGGTTATGAAGAACAGCCCGCTTAAGTGATCGCATTTCTCGAAGTAATCGATGGGGGATTAATGCCTGAAGGCAGATTGTCCCCACAGTCCAGACTCAGTTGCAAGACCCACCCAAGTTTCTTCGTGCTCACCTTTCCACTGCCTGCTTTTTATGCTTCTCAACTGGCTGATAATGTCCGATTTGATCGCCATCACTCCTCGGACATCTGCAACGAGACATGCCCAGGAATTACCCTGTAATCTTGACTTAATCTCAATCCCTCCCGGTCATGGTGATGGTTCTCCTCCTGGTCACACCTAGCACTCGCTCATACGACCTCTGAAGGAAGGTGCCATGCAGATCTGCCAAGGCTTGGGTGTGCCGTGTGATCACGGAATCACGGTTTGGAAGGTGAACTGGCAGGGTCTCCTTCAGCAGAGTCGTCACCGATTTCAAGAAACGGGGGTCACACTGAAGGCAGCTGGCCACCCCCTGGAGAGATAAGAGCCACAGGAGGAAAGCCAGCAGGACCTGGAGCACCATGACAGGACAGCAAACTGTAACCAAGGCAACTTCTTTCCCGAAATCCGGAATCGCAGGATGAAGGCCACCTCCATGACCCAGGGAAACGTTGCCAAGGAAAAAGAACAAATCACTAGGAGTGGGTGTGAGCATTTATGATGCTAGGAATAGAACAGGAAGTGACGTTAGAAGCTGGTGGAGTAAAGGCATTGCTGATGTCATCTTGCACAGAAAGTTCTCATGGCTGCAGTCTCTCTGCTTGGGTTGCTCCTCTGGGCTGTCCCCGTGCAACTGGCCGGCACCTGCCTCCAATGCTGGCCAGATGCTGCTGTGCATTTTATTTACGACGCAAAGTTGCTCCTGGAACAGGATTCAACAGCCTCTGATCAGCTGGGGAAACTTTTCCTGGGAAATGTCAAAGAGGTTGCTTCACACGGCAATGGATTTTTGGGTATATAGAATTAAAGGAAGAGAAGGATTGAGCAGGTCGCTCTGATAAGAACCTCTTGAATGTGAAATGCCCATTCCTGAATCACAGACTGGACCTAAATGAGACACAAACTCTGCTTCGGGTGTCTGTTTTGTGCCAGAGGCTGTGATAAGAAACCTAGAAGCTGAGAAATGTGCTCTTAAAGAAACCTGATCCTCTACCAACAGTAATTCATTAGTGATCGATGTTTATTTCAAGTCACAAATGGCAACAAAACTACTCCAGAGGTTTAAACATTTTGAATGATTTTATTGGGCGGCTGTGATACAGAAATTGAAGGTGAAAAAAATCTGCTACAGATACAAAAATCTGTTTTGGAACGTTACGCCATCTAAAACACCCTTGATAACAGAAGATACAAAAATACTAACATCTTAATGCAGCAGAAAACATTTCTGCATTTTTCTCACCTTCGGCTTGTTGGATTAATTCTGGAGAAATGCATGAGAACACAGGTTGTTCACAGTAGATAATATATAGTTAATGCCATTAAATGTTCATAGTGGGTGGAATATGGATTTCATTGGAGTAGACAAATTGACATCAGGTCTAGTGATTTCCTAATGGACCGAGTGTGTTAACAGAACACATTATGCGGACGAGGGTCAGCATCAGCGCTCATCCGCAGAACACAACAGAGAAAGAATCAGGACTCCTGATGGGGCATCTCAAACACTAAAAACGTGCAAGAGATCATCTGGCAGAATCAGCCCCATCATAGCAAACTAGTTTATGTAAGAATTCCAGCCCATCAAGATTGCTAGACAGGCGCCAGCCCGAATTTGAGGAAGCTGTTGGTGATTTCATTAAAAATGTGCATGACTGAAAAAAAACACACCCAGAACCGAATATTCCAGTGTTTAAAAGCAGAATACAACATCTGTTAATTCACTCCAATGAAAGGCGCAGACTTTCGTTGACTTCCTTCCGTGAGGAAGATTAGCGTATGCGTATTCCAGATGTTCCAAAATGCCTTCTTTGAATCTGGCAAAAAAAAAAAACACCCCACAGCTTCTCATGTGATCAGAGTAGGTAATAGAAAATATCCAAAAACTTTCAGCAATGGGTTGAGAATACAGGGACCCCCTTAAGACAATCAACTAGAAAAAAGATCTCTCCGTGAAATACCTAGTTCTACGTGGGCGCAAATTGCGTTTACGCTGTTTTAGTTCCAGGTTTAGCCTGAGTGTACAATACACAACTCAAGTGGCCTTCATCAACTTGGCATCCTCCTCATGTATTTGGCCCTCTCGGCTAAGAATTCTACGCGTTGCAATCCTCGCGCTTTTTAAGAATGCTAAGTTGGGGAAGGCTCCGTTACGTAGTGGGATAAGCTCTCAATTAGCCCTGGTAAATTTTGACAGAGCGGAAGAGCGCCCTTGGAAGCACGTTGTTAAGATCAAGCAACTTTCCACCAACATCATCTTGTGCGTCTCTCTCTGTCCACAGAACGAGAACACATGGAGCGCGAGGCCGGCAATCTCTTTCATCACCTTGAACTAATTGTACAGAAAAGTCAAAAAAGTAGGAACTGAATTATTACTTCCTTCTGCAGGTTTGCTTGTGATCTCATGTTACTACAGCACCGCCCAACACGTTCTGACTGTCGAGAAATGTGCGTCTGTTTCAAGAAAATTAATTTGGTATTTCGTAACATTCCTGTTGAATGGACCACGCTCAGCCTGCAGGCAGCTGTCTCCAAGATTGCGCAACTAGCATGCATGACAAAATGACTGAGTAGGCCCTGCCATTTGGGGTGCTTTTAAAGGAATGGGAACTGGGGTATTTCCTACAGCCATCCCTACGCTTAAATCCTGCCCTAACACAGGTCTGCATATTTCGGACGTTACTCATTCCGGTAACGTCGCCGAATGTCCCTCCAGGGTCTTCCAAAAAGTCAGGATGGGTATTTGAGGCTTCTAACCCTCAAGTATCATTCACCACTTAATTAAACCCAACATAGTCTTATCTTTTTGGTGGGTAAGATTTCAGCTCTACAAAACATAATTAAGAATTCCAGGCGAGAATTTTAGCTGTTCTAGGTCACCATCCATAATCTAATTCCATAACTGCTTTTGGTTCATCCAATTCTGGTTAATTTGGTTACGTCTAATTTGGTTAATTCCATAACTGCTTTTGGTGAATCTAATCCATTAATTATCTTCTATTACAGGCAGTTTGCTAGTGAAAAATCAAATTGTCTTCCCAAGAAACTGGAACAAACCCTTGCAGAATATTTGAAAAATTTGATCGTAGTTATTTGCATGACATTCTCGCAGCCTGAAATAGCTGACTCTTCTTCTATGTCTCAAAACTTTTGCCTCCCTCAGTTGTCTCCCTTTTTTTAAGATCATGAAGTATTGATGAAGGAGGCAGAGTTGGAAAAAGAGGATTTTATCAAGCGCTTGGAAAAAGCATCCAATCTTTTCATAAAGGAAAGTATGTGCCTTTTCTGTTTCCTTCTTGCAAATTCTTCTGTTTCTGTTCATTCAAAAAGCAGTCTCATGCCGAGTCCTTTTTGTACAAATCTGCCTCTGCTTGTTAAGAACAGACCTTTTCAAAACTAGTCAAGCTACGGGATCTGGCCTTCAAAAATCCAGATGGCCGCAAGATGGGTCAAGCGCATTCCTTATGATTTCGGGTCTTTGCATCAACTCACCTCTGAGGAAATCGTTTTTTAAGCTTTTGCAGACTTGAAACACGAGTTTGTGCTTCTTGGTAGGAGGCTCACCCAAAGCCCTTGTTGTTCAGTCGAGTTGGTCCAGATGCAATTGCTGCTTTTGAAGTTCCCGGGTGGGTTGATAAGAGCCAGTTTGGCCTAGTGGTTAAGGCACCAGGCTAAAAACTGGGGGACCGTGAGTTCTGGTGCTGCCTTGGCATAAAAGCCGGCGGGGTGTCTTTGGGACCAATCCCTCGCGCAGCCTGTCTCACCTCACAGGGTTGTTGTTGTGGAGAAAACAGGAGGGAAAGGTATTAGGTATGTTCGCCACCTCAGTTATAAAAATAATAAAGGTGAAATATAAATAAATAAAATGAAGAAGAATAGTTTGCAGTTCTGGAGGAATTACCTGCAGCTCCAAGGCCAGCACTTCTTCTCAGTAGGGTGTTGATTAATACGCAGAACTGCTTTTAATTTTGTAAGCTGTGTTGGTCTTCTATTGCCACTGTGCACACTCATCTGAACGGGAAAATGATTTTTCTAAAAGGAGTAATAGGTGGCGGCAAGGTTTTCAGTGTCTTTTCTGCTGCCATCTAGTGGCCATTTGGAATATGGCTGCTTGGAGCTGGTCGCTTTCCATGGTTCTCCCCCTTCCCTCTTCAGCCTTGGATCTCAGAGGTCTTCGGTTGTGATCCCAACAGTACAAAAATATTGTCTGATCTCAAAGTTGGCAGCTTGGGAAGAGGAAAATCTCTTTTATGGCCAATTCTAACTGTCCTCACGGAGACATGAAAGAGAAAGTTTGAGTCCTCCAGGTTTTTTTTTTTGGTTTAAATTGGACTTTGGCTAATGAACCCTTCAAAATTGTCCTGTTGAAACCCGGACATGCAGCCCCTGCACACAAAGAGCAAATTTTGTTAATGATACAATGCAGCTCATTAAAAAATCCTCTGTTTCTGAAAGGACTGAATCAGAAGTCATAACCAGAGAAATGCAATCTTACCTCACCCATCCTTTCAGAACAGAAGCACAACTCAAGGAACAGCACTCGCCCCTAAAGGTGTTGTTTTAATTTTTTTGTTGACAACCCCCAGCTCCAAGTCAAAGGGCCACTATACATGATTTCTGAAGCAGCCTTTTTTTGTGTTTCCAGAATGTATCTAGAACTATAAAGCCAGTTGTTCAGGTACATTAAAATAGAAGTTAAATGTGTGAATGCATGTATGAGATGGCACGCAGTTAGAAGATTTGGCAGCAGACTATTTAGAGCAGAATTTCTCAACTGTGGCAACTTGAAGATGTGTGGACTTCAATCCCATGCTGGCTGGGGATTCAGGGAATTGATGTCCAAACATCTTAAAGTAGCCAAAGTTGAGAAATCCTGATTTAGAGTAACAGAGTGTGCCAACACGTAGTGGTGAGCTGGGGTGCTGTAGGAGAATTGATGGAAGAACTGGGGCGGTGGTGAAAAGAGGGAGTAGTTTAGAATCGCCATGTAGCCACAAACATACTAAGTCCAACCCCTCCTGATTGCTGTTGAACCTTAATTGGTGCCAACAAGCTCCTGACCCTTTGTTGAGAAGATTCTTGTATACAGGCTTTTGGCAACAAATCGTTTAATTGGAACCTTTAAGAGGTCATTTGCACTTGACAGGTGAGGAGTAACTTTTATGATAGGAAAGAAATAAATTTGCTGGGAATTCATTCTCTGATGCTCGTCCCTTTTCTCTGATTTATATCTTCACAGTCTGCAGTTTTTCCTGTGGTGAGTCCATCTGCCTAAACCAGGCGTGACCCACATGGCCCTGCACAGCTAGTAATGTGGCCGACGAGATTGTAAACTGTTAATATATGATTTTAGCTATATTAATATACATTAACTATGTTATATATTTTATATGCAACCCAAGACAATTACTTTTCACTCAGTGCAGCCCAGCCATGCCAAAAGGTTGGACGCTCATGACCTGTACAGGTCTAGACTTGTCTCTCTCTGGTCCAAGAGACCCTCTTTCAAAAGAGGTTCTCCATGTCCCCTATGTGCATCTGCTCTTATTAGAAACAGTGGGGTGCTTTGGCTCCTCCTAACGGCAAAAGGGACTCTCTTCCTTCTCCCCAAAGCAGAACATGGGTCTGAAATGCTTACAATAAGTGGAGAATCAAAGGTTACTCACCCTCCCTTACTCTGGGGCTTGGATGAGAACAGTCTGGGAAAACACACAGACTTGAAATAAATGTAAGTGTTCCCCCAATGCCTCCAGATGCGCCATACAATTCACATAACTGCGGTAGAGGAAGGCTAGATGAGAATTAAGTGAGCTAATATCCCAGACATATGGAGAACTGCTACAAATTTGCAAGTAGTCCTCAACTTACAACTGGGAGTAGAATTTCCATTAAGCAAGGCAGTTGTTAAGTGAGCTGTGCTCAAAGGCAGTTGTTAAGTGAGCAGTGCTCAATGTTACCTTTTATTGCCATGGTTGTTAAGTGAATCACTACATGTGTTAAGTGAATTATGCAATCATTTAACAAATCCTGTACCACTCATTGGCTTTGCTTACCAAATGCCAGCTGATGATCACAAATGATGATCACACGATCCCAGGACACGCAACCGCTGTAACATGCCAGTTGCCAAATTTTGATCATAGGATTAGTGCCACCATTGTAAGTGCCAGGACTGGTTGTAAGTCACTTCTTTCAGTGTTGTTGTAACTTCAAACAACTGCTAAATGAATGGTTGTTAAGTCAAGGACTATCTGTAGCGATGTCTGTACAGGATCATAGGGCTGAGCGCGTTAACCAGGTAGGTCAACACCTGTATTCCACCCCTTTATTTGCAGTCTCTAATCTTGAATTTGTCAGTGTATCTGCAAACCACAGCAACACAATTTTCTGTGCTTTTTTCCCCCCTCCTCTTAAAACTTGGCAAAATAGATGCCTGAATCCTCCAAGGACATATAATCCTCCAAACACTCACAATTCAATTTCTGAAGACTCATGCTTCAAAAAAGAAGGGCAGAGGGCTAGAAGTTCCTGCCCCACCTATTTCAGGGAGGTTGTTGTGTTACAGCTACCGTCCACTTGGCTTTCTAGCCCCCAAAACAACAGAGAAAAGGAAGTATACTCTTTGGACACAAAAAAGTTTTAAATTCATGGGATAAGGACTCAAAGACAGGACAGGACAGCAATTCCACACTGACTGGGTCATGTTAATTTTATTTGGGTTTCTAAAGGCAAAGTGGATAATGTGCTGATTAAATGCACTGCATGGGTGCAGACTTAGAGCAAGTCCACTGCAGTCAGCACAGCTTCAGTTAGTAATTAAAACCCCAATGATTTCAGTGGATCTATTCTAAATATGTTTAAATCTAGGTCTAAAAGATAATCAGCTTTGGGCATGATTTGGATTAATTTAGATATAATACACACTGTATCTTGCCCCTAACCATTCACATTTAGGCTGGTTTCGGTTTCAGTCACGCAAACGTCTCACTTGTGCTGATTTCCTCTGTGTTCGCTACTCCAGACAGTCCCTGTGTGTCACCCCAGCTAACCACTTTGAAAATCAGAAGAAATGCCCTCTGCGGTTTGAACTCGATCATTCATCCAGGATCTGTCACATGCTGGGGTTCAGAAATTACAGTAACTGTTCCCCTTTGCAATGCGTGGGTGCGCGCTTCACGTGCATTGAAGCATGACTCGTGTTATCGACTAATTCTTTTCCCACTTGTAGAAGTTTGGTGTTTACTTTCCACAGGACGTGGAGGGCCAATCTTACAGCATCTCCCCCTTGACTTCCACAGGCCAATCACGGTTTCAACCTTACGAAGTGGTACAATGCAGAAACTGCCAAATTCTCAAAGCTTCCTGCTATGACCTCAGAATATGTGCAGGTGATTCTCTTGGTCATATATCTCTGCATCTGTTGGAACAAACTAAGAGCCAGAGTGTTTAATTTCCAGAACTAAAACTCACGGTGTGGCTTTCTTAGGCCAATGTCTTTTGCTCTCGTTCTGATCTGTCACAGGGTTGTTGTGCATGCATAAAATACTCCCAAGATCCAATAAATGTGGGCTAAATTACTAAAAACAATGCATCTCAGAATCTCTTCGCTGTGAAGAGGGAAACAGCAACAATGGGCAGATATATTGACCCGACTACTTGTGACTCATAAAAAAGTTCCTTCAAAATGCACAGCTCTGTGGTTAAAGGATAAAACCTGAGATGTTGCACTTTTGAGATGGCACAGAAAACAAAGAATGTCTGGATTAAAAAATCAGGCTATTAAAACTAGTTAGCCAGCCTTGGACAGGTCACTCTTAGCTTAAGTTTGTTTCACAAGACTGTGGGAGAATACAGATGTGGAGAGGAAAACGATACATCTTCATGGAACAGGATAAAAATTCAAACAAAGCTTCTCCTCTATCCCTCGCTGAGACATTGAATTATTTCACTCTGGCCCCTTATCAAGTGAGATTTAATGCAGCTCTTTGGCTTTTCCTTGGTCACTCCTAAGAAAAGGACGAACATTTGATCAGGAAGACATGTTTATTTATATTTGGCAATGTGTGGAAAGTTCTCTGCCTGTTGTCAGAATCACTGCCTTTAACTGAACCAGGCAGCAACACACCTCTCAATACCCCACCTGGCTGACATCTTGCCAAGAAACCTATCCCTGCAGGGTCACAAATCACCTGTAAAGAAATCTGCCATGTCCTAATACAAGGGGAAAGGCTACCAATTTGCATGATGTTAGTGCATTAGTCATGCTACAGTGAGCTTCTTTAGTGGAAAAGTTTCTAAAAATCAAGTCCTAGAGACAGATTTATTTCATAGAGGCACTGACTGGATTATGCCAGGTTTCTATTTTGTTTTTTTCTGCAGGACCCAATGTTGCTGCAGCGGTGTTGATAACCCTTGCAATCTTGCTGACGGTTGTAGGAGCTGCAGTGTGGTGAGTTACTCAGCACTTAGAATCAGAGGAGGACAGAGTTGGAAGGATCATATCTTCTGCTCAGCAGATACCCAGATTGGTGCATCTTGATCAGGAGTCCACTACAGTATCTTGCTGGGAAGTTGATTCCCCCGTTAAACGGCTCTGGCTATTTCCCAACAGTCAGCAATTTACTTTGCCGTAGCTTTAGTATTCAGTGTTCATGCTCCTTTAATAGATTTCAGGTATCCGAAGAGCCCTGTCTTATCTCATCTGTGACCCCCAGGTCTCCTCAAGGATACACATAACCACTTCCTTCTATTTTTCCTTGAAGGATTTTTCAGTTACCTTTTCTGAGAGGTTCGAACCCTTCTTAATGTGCAATGCTCAGATCTGGACTCCATTCTCCTGGTGGCATCTGACCAATACTTATGATTGCGTGCACTGTACATGTGGGTAAATCAGTTTACTGTCATTTGACATCCTCCAGATGTTGTGAACCTAACACGTAGGTGCCAAGTTGGAAGCTCATGTAGAATGTGGACTGCTCTGAGGTTGGAGAAATGAGACACTGGAATAGCCTAATTAATAACTGAGAGGGAGCTAATGGGTTCAATAAACTTCTGATGAAATCTGAACACTTTCATAATTTGATACCCTTGCTGCAGGCCCACTTTATATTGTAGTCCTTGGGTTATGCTGGCAGTTGGGACTGGAATTTCCATTGCCAAGTGATTTAGTCATAAAGTGTGACATCACCTGAACACACTGCTCAGTGTCACAACCCCAGGATTGCATAGGTTATTAAGTGAGGACCTGATGTGACCACAAGAGCTACGGGGGATGAGGTGCCACAGATGGTGCTATGGAGTATGGGTGAGTCCCACAGTTGGATGGGTGGATGGAAGCACTATACAGCACAGGCAGGCGGGTGAGAAAGTGGTGGAATGGGAACGGTTTGCAGCTTCCTTCCTGGCAGCTTCCCCGTTGCCCATTGACTTTACTAATGGAAGCTGGCAGAGGAGGTCACAAATGGCGATTACAATTGTGGGATGTTGCAACGCTTGCCAAGTGCCCGAATCACAATAGGTGACCATGGGGATGCTGCAACAGCCATAACTTTGTGGACTGGTTGTAGGTCCCCCTTGTTCAGCACCACTGTAACTTTTAATGGTTGCTGAATGAGTGGTCATAACTCAAAGACTACCTGTAGCAGTGCTGGAGATGTGATAGGATCATGTGAATGTAACTCTTGCCAGTACAATCACTTTCCTGTTCCATTTCATTCGTGGCCTAGAATGGAGCAGCTTAAGAGCACGCTAACAATTCCTCTGTCCTACAGGTACTACTGTTACTATAAAAAGACAGCAGAAGAAAGTGAATCACAAGAAGATGATGATGATAAAGATAAAGGCAGTTCAGAAACTTCAGAAAGCTCAGAAAGCTCAGAAGAGGCTGTCTCAGATTCTCCAGTGGCAACCTACCCAAGCCCCCCAGCATTCAACATCCCCAGTCCCCCAGAATTCAACATCCCCAGTCCCCCAGAATTCAACATCTCCAGTCCCCCAGAATTTCCCAGTCCCCCAGAATTTAATAACCCCAGTCCCCCAAAATTCAACATCCCAAGTCCCCCACCCTTCTAACAATGCCAAAAAATAAAGTGTTTATAGCAGGAAAGTATTTGGAATTATTTTTCCTCACTTTTGTAACCTCCTGCAGCTTCACTCACCCTGTAAATAAGCCATGGCAGCCTCAAGCAAACCCACATATTGCAAGCTAGAAAACTCACAATCACAAATCAGGAAGTAACAAAGGGTTGATTGAGCCAAGGATACAGTGAGCTAGTCCTTCATAGATGCACGTACTTGCTTAGGGGAACCCTAGGGCTGCCATGATACCTGCCTACATCAGACACCCAAGATCTTTGCTGTACGAACAAAATGCTTTTTCTTATTCCTTGGTATCTCCAGGTAGTTAGAAAATATTTCAACCTAAGAATACAGCTCTTCTCATCCCAGTCAGCACCATCCACCATGCTGGCCCTGGGTAATGGGACTTCAATCCAAGCCACTCTGGAGGCAGCCAGGCTGAAAATGGTTGACCCAAGTAGTGTATGTATAGCATACAGAGTAAACCACATACAGGTAGTCCTCAACTTAAAATCATAATGGAGCTTGCCCATCACGGTTGTAAGTCATGACAGTTGTAAAGCAGGTCACTGCATGATTGGAGTAATTTTATGACCTTTTCTATGGTGATCGTTAAGCAAACCCATTGTTCATTGTTTTCTTGCTGAAAACCAGAAGTAAATGCCATTGGTTTGTGCAAATGGCATTACTGCAGTCATGTGACCTTGGGATGCTACAAATGGCCATAAATTTGAGCCAATTGCTGAATACCTGTAATACAGACATGTGTTCACGGGGCGGGGGGATGGTCATCTGAATTTAGGATCTGGATCATAAGTAGCCCTGGGAGATCTGTTGTAATTTTGAATAGTCGTTAAGCAACTGGTCATAAGTCAAGGACTACCTGCATAAAAGGGAGAGAAAGATGATATATGATTTTGCCTGGCTCGAGACAAGCTAGCATTTTTGAAGTCAGAATCAAGGAGAATAACCCTCTTCCTTTGGCTGAGTACAAGGAACTTCAAGACTTCTCACACCACCAGTGCACCATCACTTAAGCTAAAGCACATTTCAAGCCATTATTCTATACTTTCCCCATCTGAGCTCAAATCATAAAACTTAACCTCAAATGTTAACCCCACATTTTCTTTCCAGAGGGCAAACTGCAGAGCCATAGAATTTATGATTGTTTGTAATTCACTATTGTACTGATTGTCACATCTACATTCAGAACAATCTCAAACCATGCCTTAGTGCAATTTATGAACTTAGCCTGGGGATTTATAAATAATAGCTTATGGTTTGGCATGCTGTATGAACCCTGTCAACAATTCTAAGTGTATTTTGGGTCCAGCAGTAGGAGCACTTCGACTATGCTCTTTATCCTTGGAGGAAATGGCAAGCTTTTTAAAAAATAAATCAGAAAATGTTGCCAGAACTTGTCTGGTTATGTGCATGACATCAGGAACCATGTTTTATTTTGATGAGACCTTTCACATTGGTCTTCTTAAATCAAGGTATATAGTCCTCAACTTATGACTATAATGGAGTTTGCCCATTGTAAGTTGTGAGGCTTACCATGTGACCAACCTGATTTTATAACCTTTTTTGCAGTGGTCGTTAAGCAGATGTTGTGGTGGTTAAATGAACCAAACCAAACTATGGGTGCAATTTTGCTGAAGACCAGAAGTAAATGCTGTTTTCGGCAAAACCTTTGTAAAACGCGGTCACAGAACCACGGGACCTCCATCTCCCTCCCAAACCAAGCATTTTGTAAGCAGCACAAAAGGAACAAAAATCATTGGGGAGGACTCACAGCTTGTCAAACACACAGTGTGCTTAGTTGGGCTGTTTTCTTGGGATCTTGGACTCCCAACTGCTATCCGGCAAAGCTGTGTAATGGGAAAGGCCAGCCTGAACGAAGGGGAATCAGCCCAGTTCCTCCCAAAGCAGCCATTTTCCATAAAAAGCAAACCTCAAGGGGGGCCAGAGCCTTTGGGTGCCATAGAAGAATTTCCGTTTATTTCATTTCATTAATAGCATTTTTTTTTCTGAAGCATACCAGAGTAGGTTAGGAACTGGGGAGGGGGAAAATGGGAGGCAGGAAGATAGAGCCAAGGGGGAGGGTCACACACAGCTAAATCACTCCTCACCCCCAACGAATGACACAATGATTCAAATATACTGATATTGGGGAGAAATTAATCCCAGCATGATGGGGGGGTCAGGGAGGCATAGGAAACACATTCCAAGAATTTATTTGGAGGAAGGAAGAGGAGAAAAGAAAGACTGAACAGATTGTCCTGGGTGCTAAATGAATGCCATCCCACCCCACCCCGGCATCAAAGAGGAAGTTAGAAAAGCAGCAACACATACACATACGCACACACTCACAAACACACACAGCCATGACTCCTTCCCCCACAAGCTGCTGCTGCAGAAGGGGTGAAAGTGACCACCCAACATCCCCCGTCCCTCCCGCTGTTCCCCCCACCAGTCTAAAGAATACTTGAGGCTCTTTTGGAGTTGCGCTGGTTGACAAGGTCTCTTGTCTGCCTGTGATCCGAGGGACGGCACCTTCCTTGCGGGCCACAGGATGTCCAGTCCAAAGCGGTGTGGAAGGACGCCGAGATGCAGACCATGCCTGGAAGGCCACTGGGCTAGCTGCGTGAAGAGCAATGCCGGGAGGCTTCCCGTTCCCACTTCTGAGCATGGAGTTCCACTGTTTTTGGCAAATTCCTTGGACTCCCTGCTTGAGTTGACCTTAGCCTGCAGACCGGGACAGAGAATTTGAGGTCCTGCCATTCCAAAACTCAGCAGGGCCTCCAGCTCTTTCTGGGCTCCCAAGACACAAGCCAAGAAGGCCTTCTGAATCCGGTTGTGGTCCAATGTAGGAAGTGTTGCTTTTAAAGGCTTTTGGCATCTCTGAACCCCATCCTTCAGTCGCTTCCCTTTCACGGTAGATTGTGTGTTGAGTGTTTCGAGGCCCTCCCTGCCACTAACCACTTAATGCACTGGCAAGACCCTGCACTGCTTGCAAAAGGATCTTCTTTCGGGGTCCAAAGTTTGCTAAAAGCAGGTATGCAAGAGGTAGAGACCTAGGAGCATGACCCAGTTCCGGCCTCTTTGCCATTAAGTTAGTGGCATCTCTCTTGACCCCAGGAACAGAGAGAAATATTCTGTGGTGTCAACTGTTTTTGTCATTCTTCCACCCTACCTCCTCATGAGGAAAGAATCCCCAAAACAGAAAAACTGGTCCCGACTAAGGGACTGTGGGGCAGGGGGAAGAGAGAGGCTGAAGAGGATGGAACAAATATTCAGAAGGGAAGGAAGGGGAATATCTCAAAAGAAAATCATTAATTTAAATGGTTGTGTCTTCTCTTCCCCAAAAAATTTCACCTTGAACATCACCGAGATAAGGGGTTAGCAATTTCCCTTTCTTCAATCCTTCCACAAAGGAGAAGACAGAGATCAATGAACTAAAAAAAACCAGGGATATAAATATTCCAAATCCATCATTCACCTCCCAAATCTGGATAGGTACTCAAAAAAAAAAAAAAAACCTGGGAGAGGATTTGAAGATCACTTTTAGGAAGGACCTCCCTTCCCCCAGTTCTGCTGCTGTGACTTTTTCCCTCCCTATTGAACTAGTCTCCATATGTGGCCACCGTGGCTCCCTAGACTTTGGTAGTAGAAATGGATCCTTCCAGGTCCCTGAAGAGCAGGCCTGGGGAAAAGGGGGTTTGCCTACCCCAAAACCAATTGGCAGAAAGTCTCGCCTGACCTCCAATATGAGGGTGGAGGGTCTGCAAGGACTTGGGTCCCTTTCTTTCCATCCACCTCCCTCCCACCCCAGTCCAGCTGCCCCTGCTTGATGGGTGCCATCAGAGGGGCCCCACTGCAAATGGGGAACGCAGGGTGAAAAGGGATGTTCGGGTGGTCAACACCGGGCCAAAGGTCCCTCCAGTTATAGCAAAAAAGGGTTGGTGCTTCCCAAGGTGGAGGTCGAAGTGCTGCTGGGAACCACACCGGCAGGGGGCAGGCTCTGAGGGGGCAGCCCCATGGCAGGAAGCCCCAGAGATGGAACAGCCCCCAAGGGCTGCACCGCCACCATGGGGGATACAGAGGCTAAGGGCATCCCAGGAGCCATGGGAGATACTGAGACCATAGGAGCTGTGGCAGGAAATGCTGGTGCTGCTGGCTGAGACAATGGAAGTACAGGACTGACACGGAGCTGATTGAGTGAAAGTGGGGCTGCTGCCGCTGCCTGGAATGGATTGGTGGCCGAGGCAGATGGCGTGGGAGCTGAGCCTGCAGCAGGCAAGAAGAGAGAAAGGAAAGAACCATTACAGGGAAGCTGAGAAGGCCTCCTTCAGGCCTACAGGCCCCAGAGCTCGAGCTATGTGGGAGTTTCTCAGCTCTGGCAGTTTTGGGAGTTTGAAGTCTACACGTCTTACAGTTGCCAAAGCTCAGGAAGAATGCTCTAAAGATCCTTTAACAACATGTTTCTCAACCTTGGCAGCTTAAAGATGGATGGGCTTCAACAATGTGCTGAAGTACATCCATTGTTGCCAAGGTTGAGAAACTCTGATCTAGAAGGGTCTACCTGTCAATCTGGTCCTGCTTCGTGCCAGTCAACCCTGTTCTGTAAAAAAACCCTTCATGCAGCTTTCTCCAGACTTACACCCATCTAGAGAAATAAAGAAATCTCCACCTCTCTTTCTCGTCTTACGATGTTTTTCTCCCACCTTTCCTTTAAATGCTCAAGAGTCATTTATTTTATAACCCTATAACAATGCTTTCAGATAGGACGGACTGAGAGACTCTGACTGACTTAGTCATCCAGTAAGCCCTAAGATCAAGTGGGAACTTGATTCTTGATCTTCCCAACCAAAACCTGAACAATCACAAAATAATCCTATAATTCCCACACTAGTTGAGAACAATGGGGGCTTGCTAATTTTTGGCAGAAAATTGGAAAAAAGCTGCTTAAAACAAGGACGATTCCTTTTTGTTTCTATCTCAGTGAAATCAGTTACTAGAACTGATTTCCTGCACCCTAAACCTGAGTACAATAATAGGGAAGTACCCCTTTATTTGCTGCAACCCTGACACCCCCAGATATACAAACCCTTACCAGTGGGGAGGAAGGGGTTTGAAGCCTTGGTGCTGCTGGTAGGAGCAGCTGGTTTGCTAACCAGCGAGTCCAGGTCAACAAGGGCTGCGTTGGGACCCAGGAACGACTCAGGAGTTTTGCGCATTGGCTTGCAGGTTTCAGGCAGTGACCCAGCCACAGCAGCCATATCAAAAGCATTAGAGCTATCCTTGCTACTGCCAGGCTGACAAACAGGGACCTCCCCTGCTAAGAGGGACAGTTCACCTGTGACACAAGAAATGAGGAAGAGAGAGAAGGAGTGAAAATCCAGAAGCACAGAGAACATAGAAAACACAGATCTCATTTTAGGCAAGGCAATTGATAGGGCATGCAAGGGTTTGTGTTTAGTTTACTGCTGTCCACAGTCATTTTGCCCCCATTCCCAAATCCACAAACAACCCCCATTCCCCTGATTTTATTTTTTTGTTAATTAAAAATTAAAACTGTAAATTATTTTTCCCTTCCCTTTGAAAGGATCATGTACCAGGGTGCCAATTTCCAAACAAGCTTAGAGGAGATAGGGAGGAAAGAGAATGAAAAGGAGAAGTGTGCAAACTCTCTCTCATAACAGCTAGAAGGCAAACAAGTCCACAAACAAGACAGACTGGAGAGAAGAGAGGTTAGAGTAGTGTTTCTCAACCTGGCTATCTTGAAGATGTGTGGACTTCAATTCCCATGCTGGCTGGGGAATTCTGGGAATTGAAGTCCACACATCTTCAAGCTATCAAGGTTGAAAACACTGGGTTGAAGCATTAGAAACCATGCCTAGGAAAAGGAGGGCCGAAAGCAAGGCTGACCTGTGCTACTTCCAGATTTGGGCAATGCTGGGCGGAGGCTGTCAAAATCAGAGAATTCATCTCTGTCTCCGTCATCAAACTGCTCAAAGCCTCTGGCAGCTGGGAGAGGAACAGGGCAAAAGAGGAAGGAGGCAGCAAAATATTAGTTGGGACAGGAAAAGAGGCCCCTCTTCCCCAATGCTGAATTTGAAGTTCTTCTCTTTCATCTGATCCAGTGAGAAATATCCACCCCTTCCCTTCCCTCCTCCCTCCACTTGGTCCCAAACCTAAGAAGCCCAATGCACATTTTACCCTTACCTGCCATGCCATTGGTGCTAGGCTTAGAAGGGGAGCCCCTCCAGGGATCTGAAAAAGTGGATGCTGGAGCCCAAGGATCAGGAGTTGGCTTTCCTTGGGATATGGGAGCAGTGCTGGATGACCATGGGTCTGTGGGTGGTGCTGGTGTAGCCCCCACAGAACTTCCACCTAGGAAGAAAATTAACCACATTAACCAGAGATGGAATCCAAGAATCCCCTGTCTGTTGGGAAAGGGTTGAGATGCAATGATGGCATTTTTAGGCCAAGGTGAACAAAGAAAGCATAAGAGGATTGGTGGTGGCCAAAATATTGACAAGGGAGCAAGCCTTGCATTTGTGAAGGATCAGCAAACTGTAAAGAAGTTTAACTCAAGCAAGGGAAATGGCCTTTTGTGTGATATTAAAGGTAAAAGTTTCCCCTTTCAAATCATGTCTGACTCTAAGGGGCACAGCTCATCTTCGTTTCACAGCATTGTCTGAAGATGTTCTATGGTCATGTGGTTGGCATGTCTATATACTGAGGTGCACAGAACACTGTTACCTTCCCACCAATTTAGGCAGTACTATTTATCTACTTGCATTTTGCATGCTTTTGAACTGCTAGGCTGGCAGGAGCTGAGGTTAATAATGGGAGCATCGCAACAAAGTTTAAAAAACAGGCATCTGGACTGGATTTTTCTCAAGTCGAAGACGTTTCACCTTTAATC
>JANHZU010002676.1:71157-81477 GCA_032468055.1 Acrochordus granulatus | reverse complement strand
GGGAGGCAGTCCAAGACAGGAGGGCCTGGCATAATGCAGTCCATGGGGTCGCAAAGATTCGGACACGACTGCGCGACTGAACAACAACAATAAGTTGTTGCAGTCGTAAGTCGAGGCATCATGTGACTGGATCTGATTTTTCATCATTTTTTGTGGCAGTTGTTCAGCAAACATGGCAGTCATCTTGAGAATCCATTTTCCCCAGTGGGTCCTTTTGCTAGAAACTGATGATAAATGCCATTGGTAAAAAAAATGAAAAAATGCTGCAAATGCAGTCATATGACCATGGGATGCTGCAGTTGCCAAGCTCCCGAAATGCCATCATGTGACCATAGTAATGGATGTGTGGCCATTAGAACTTCAAAAATGGGTTGTAAGTAATCCTGGGGATGCATGTCATAACTTCAAACAGTCATTAAATGACTGGTTGTAAGTTGAAGACTACCTATAACGCCTTATATACAAAATGTATAGTGAGACCATATTGTGTATAACTCTGGCTGTTCACTTTAAAAAAGGATATTTCAGGTGCAAACAACAACAACAACAAATGCCCATTATCAGCCAAGAGCCTTTCTGCAGAAAAGCTGAGAAGAGAACCTGGATCTTTTGTCAGTAGGGTCTGCTCTGCTAATTAAAAAAGGCATGTCAAAAATCTCTTCCAATAGAGAAAGAGGAAGAAAATTATCTGGCTTTTAGGATACACTACAGAGAACCTCTTCATTAAAAATGAGAGGCAGAGGCATGGTTTTAGAAACCTAGAGGTATTCTGAGAATGACTATGTCCTTCAGTCTAGGACTCCAGGCAGCATTAAAAATAAGGGGTAATCTAGCCTGGTGCTGACCAGACCTGTTTGAAACATTCTTCCACACCTTTTGTGTGGGAGAAGGAAGGACAGAACCAGGGGTTAAGATGGGATCAGCCTTGAATTGTTATGCATGCATGGACATCAAAAGTCCAACCCTTTGTGAGGACTGCTAGGGCAGTTGGAGAAATTCTTGTAACCTTGTAATATCAAAAAATCAGTCAGCTAGAACTACACCATCTAAGCTTGATCCTTTGTGCCTAACACTTTGTAACTGAAAAAGGGGAGGCAACCTTTCTCAATCTGCCAAGAACCAATTCACATGAAGGTAATCTGTGAGAAATTGCATGCTGGGAAGGGTTGAAAAAACGGGGGTGGGGGAAGGACCAAAAATGGATGAGAACACTCTGTCTCTGAGACCCCCGTTTTCTTTTTATCACAGCCCTTCTACACCCCACCAAGCAGCTTGCAGCAGAGGACTATCAGAAAGACCCTCTTCCATATTTCTTGTGAAATGCAACAGGACCCCAGATTGCCCATCGTGCTCTTAAAAGATCTTTTCAGAAGAGGATTCCCACACAAATCTATAATTTAAAAAATAATGGTAATCAGATATGAAGAATGTTTAAAACATCTGATTCTGCCCAAGGGCAGATTTTACCTTCAGGCTTCCAGGGGTCAGTGCTGGCAGCTGCGGGGGCTCCCCAAGGGTCTGAGGGGGGTGCAGGAGGTGTTGCAGAGGTTCCCCATGGATCTGCTACAGCAGCTGCTCCAGTAGCAGTGGGTCCCCAAGGGTCAGTGCGAGCTGCAGGTACAACTGTGGCAGGGCCACCCCAAGGGTCAGCAGGAACAGATTGAGCACCCCATGGATCAGCAGGCGGTGGAGCAGTAAATACGTCAGCAAGATCCATCAAGGATGACTGCCAGGGATGATGGAGAATGCAGCAAATATTGTAGTGGAAAAGAGAAAAATTATATTGCACTTTCAATGTTCCACTTAGCATCCATTGGTTTCTTCCATTTCCCTGCTCTAGAACATCCTGCTGGGATATTGTTTTAGAAAGATGGACTAGGACTAGGTAAGCCAAGATACAGATCTACACTCAAGCCCTAAATACAAACCTACCAACAAATCTACACTCAAGCCCTAAATACAAACCTAACAAATGGGGGCATTTTATGAGGAAAAGGGGGAGATGGAATAAAGGTCAACCCATAAAGATCCTCTTCAATTTCCCTGTTTGCAGCCTAAATGGAAACCTTTCCTTAAAGCCTGCAATATCATTACTACGTAAAAAGATTAAAGTCCCCAGGCCATCCTGAAAAGATGAAGCAAAACATAAAACAATCTATGGGGTCAGGTGTAGTAAACAGAGCACACAACTTGGGCCAGAGAACTTAGAATTCAAATGCTTGTTTATTTAACCATTAAGCATTCTTGTTCTCACTTAGAGATGGGCAGAACTGGTTCACTGAACACATACTATGAATCAGAGCCACTTGCAAAAGCTTGGCACCCTGTTCTCAATAATCAAACTCTCAGGCTTCGTTACACTAGTCTACTTCTAGTTTTCTTCAAGTTTTATTTTATTTTAGAAATATCATTTAAGATAGGGTTGAGGTTAGGTTTTTACATGAAGAGGAGAGATAGAACACTTACGCTGATCAACTGCCAATCACCTAGAAATCTACAAGGAGATTTTCATTTATATTTATTTTTGGCTTAATCTACCTCACAATATTTTTGTAAAGTAAAAGTGAAAACTTCTGTGTACAAAGTTCTTTGGAAGAAGATAAGTGATATGAGTTGTCTTGAGTGTCCTCCTGAGCAGAATGGTGGGATACAAGTCAAGTCCTTAAAATAACAACTATTTCTCAAGACTGCTAAGGAGTATTTTGCTAGAGTAAAGCATAGGTCTTCTATTTGAGCATTCTCTTCATATCCAAAAGCTACCAGCCAGATGACCCCATGGGACACCAAGAGAACCATCCTCTCCTTGAGGCTGCCCTCCTCCCATCTGCAAAAGCCCTTTGCATGGGAGATCCTATTTTACTACCATGGTAGGCAGCTACCAGTTGTTTCTTCCATCTCACCTCCTCCTTGGCAGGCACAGTCTCCTTCTTGCTCTCCTCAATGGCCATTTGGAGACGTAGGTCATCTCCACGCCGGATCCGCTCTTCCTATAAGAGGGTTGTGGAAAGAACAGAGGCATCAATAGAGGCAGTAGAAATTGACAGGTGGTTACTCACCTCTGACAGGTAGAGAGCAAGAGTTGGAATATAGATGGAGCAGCAGTTTGGCCAGGGACCAGATCAAATTTGAAGCATCTGCTACTGTGGTTTCTGTTCGGTTCATAAAATAATTTTCCTCCAGGATACCTTGTAGGCACCTGTAAAGTCGTAGCCTGATTAAGCTTAAGACACCTGGATTGACCAGTTTTATCTCCCAGCCTCTTTCTAGGAGAAAGTTTGAAACTGGCCAACTGGATAATGGATAATTAACAAGACCAAAAACTGAAAATAGAGAGATTGTGCCACTGCTCTGCTTTGAATGGGGACTTGGTGAGACAGAGAATGCCATGTTAGTTAGAAAAGTGTGAGAGGTCAAGACTGGCTTGAGAAAGTAGTTTAGTTGATTATTTCAGGAAGAACTGAGTGGGAGTGGCATGGTAGCAGTCTAACCTTGTCGTGCTCCTCTTTGCTCAAGCTAAGGGCTAGCTGGAGCTGTAGGTCTTCGTCGGCCACTGCAGGGGGCTGGGAGGGAAGAAACACAACGTAAGAGGCATGGAATGGAGTTTGACACATGGAGAGGAAGGAGGAGGAGACAGACAGACAGACTGACGATATCTCTAATTCTCAAAGCCATTTCCCCGCTGGGTTGCAAAAACCCATTCAATTCAACTGGCCCCTCACTCTCAGATTCTGAGCTGCCCAATATATTCTGTTTCTCTCAAAATTGGCCAAACCAGTTCTAGATATGTTTGCAAAGTCTAAACTTATCTTCCTAACTACAATTAAGCTCTCACAAGAATGTCAAAAGCACTCCAAGCCCACTCCAAGCAGTGTTCTAATAAAAGCAAATTACATTGGAACTATATTATGCTATACGTAGAGAAATATGTCTGCACAGGTCCAAGAATCAGTGAGATATCCTCACTATCTGAGCCTTAGCAGTCACTCTCAGTAGGTGTCAAGAACAAGAAACCAAAACAACTTTATGAGTAGGCCAAAGTAATTTATTTATTGCTGATCATCTGTTTACAAGAATCTTGCCAGACTAATTGCATTCTCTTAGGAACTAGCAAATAAATAAAAGCTTCAAGAGACTGGACTCTGCTGCTTCCTCCCACAGAGCGACTCCAAGCTCAACTACCTCTTTACTCTCCCCTCTACTCTAGCCAGTGATTCCACCACAGTAGGACAGTTCTTCCCAACCAGGTATATTCACATGTGCTGGACTTCAACTTCCATAAGCAATGGAAATTGAAGCCCAATGCTTTTAGAGAGCCACCGGTCAGAGAAGACTGGAGTTGGGCAGTAAAATTAACAAAGTAGGATGTGAGGAAATCAGGCTCAGAGGCCTGTTTTGCTATGATGCTTATTTGTAAACTCTCCCTACACTCTTCCCACACATTGGAATAAGGAGCCACAGCCAGCTGGTTTCTAGTGGGTGCCTTCTCTGCGGAAGAAGAAAGACTTCTCTTTCTGCTAATGTCCATGAAGCCTGGCTGTTACAGCCTGGCTGTTACAGGGAATCATAAACTGGATGCAGAGAAGTGAGCGGTCAGAAGAGAGGAGGAGGGAAGAAATTGGCTGATCCAGCAGATGTAGAATAGTTTGTTCCTTCCTTCTGTCCTGTACAAAAGCCAGGCACCAGAGAAGGAAAGCCTCCTCCCCTAAACTCTACAGAGAAATATTTCTCTTTATTCCAATTCTCCAACTTTCTGGATAATATCATCTCAAGCCCTCCAAAAAAAGTAATTATTTTCACACTTGGACATAATAGAGGCAGGATGACTGATAATGTGAAGACGAGGAAAAATAGTCCATGCAATGTTTAGATTTTATTTTTGATCCTGTCACCTAGACCTCTTTCCTTAATACAAACTGAATAAAAATAAAACCTACTACAGCGGTATGGATTTTAATAAATATCTCTGCAGAATTAATTGATATGCTTTCTGTTTACAAACAACAGGGTGGAGTGAAAGGAAATGTGGTGGGGGTGTCAAAGGAAGTGGAAAGAAGGAGCTGAAAACAAAAGACAAGAAGGTGCAATGGGGTTACTGGGGTGGGGGAGAGTGAACACAGGGGACCAAATCCACCTGGAAGGAACTAGAGAAATGGGAAGGGGTTGACAAGAGAGCACTAGGAAGCAGCTTAATGTTTGGAGCTTCACGTGGAAAGTCTGGGAACAGCCACTCTGAGCCTAGTAATGGAAATGAACAGATTGCTGGATGGCAGCAAACTTAAAGGGTAATAAATAGAGTGTGGGGCTTCACTTCACCTACGCAAAAGGAGCAAGCACATCTTTTTCCAAGACTGGTCAATTCTGTGTAAGAAGCAGACTGCTAAGGAGAATGAAGAGATATGAAAACTACAACAGAGGAAAGGTAGGTAAAACAACATCATTAAGGGGTTTTGTGTAAACCAAGGGTGTCCAACCTTGGCAACTTTTAAGATGTGTGGACTTCAACTCCCAGAATTCCTCAGCCAGCTATGATGAATTCTTGGAATTCATCTTACACATCTTAAAGTTGCCAAGATTGGACATTCCTGGTGTAAACCCTGCAACAGAGAAAAGAAGCAGTCCTCATGTCTCTCAGAATGGGGAGGGATGTTCAAGCAAAAAAGCCATTTCGTTCTGGGAAAAGTCAGTTCAGATAAATAAGCCTACTGTGCTTCCGCTCTTCTGTTCCTCCCAAACTATGACAAGTTCTGAAAAAGACATACTGTATGCAACTTTTACCTATACACAGTGATAGGTGGCAGCCAGCTAAATTCATTCATTGATCCATTTATTTTAAATAATAAATTTATATGGCTACCCATTTCATATGGGCAGCTCTGGGCAGCTAATAGTTAAAAACAAGATAAAACATAGCAAAAACACCACAATTCAAAACAACAGATATAATGTAAAACAGCAACCCAGAAGACTTTTTAAACAAATGTGACCATGAAACCTGATGACAAAATCAGATTTTGAATGTCTTACGAAAGGCCAGCAGGTCAGGGCAAGTCTCATCTCTGGAGAGATAATGTTCCAGAGGGCAGTTCACCACAGCACAAAAAGCTCCCTTCATGGTCTTCATGAGATGGTTCTCTCTTGCAGATGGGATTAGGGGTATGCCTCTTCTAATAGGACAGGTAGATACCACTGGGAGAGATGGTCTCAAAGGTAATCTGGACTCAAGCCATGAAGGGCTTTAAAGTTACCACCAGAATTACACCCAGAACATACCAATAGCCAGTGTAATTCATGGAACAAAGGAGTCAGATGTTCCAAATAACCAGCACCATAACTGCCCACACTGCTGTATTTTGCACCACATGAAGCTTCCAAATATTCTTCAAAGGCAACCCCATGTTGAGTATATTGGAGTTATCCAAGAGAAGTTGACTAAGGATTGAGTGACTGTAAGTAGGGTCTCCCAATTCAGAATTGGCACAACTGATGCCATGGCTGCCATCTGCTCTTGGAGCAGGAGTTATGAGTCCAGGAGGACCCCAAAACTGCACATAAGATCTCTCTGGGGCAGTATGATCCCATCCAGAATAAGAAGTGGAAAGCCCCCAGAACAAGGGGTTCTAAAATCCAAAGCCCGTGGTCTTAGTAGGAATGAGACAAAGCTTCTTGTTCCCCATTGAGACGCCCACTCCCTCCTGACATCAAAGATAGGACCTCCACAGCATCACTCAGATACACAGCTGGATATCATTTGTATTCTGATACCTCACCCCAAACCAGTGGATGACTTCACCCAGTGGCTTCATGCAGCTGTTAAACAGAAGAGGAGAGAGCACCAAGCCCTCCACATAGCAGGAGTCATAGGCTGGAGCTCCCCTCCCCTATCCATATCAACCAGAACCAGCCCTGGAGGAAGCAGGAGAACCAACACACCACCACTTGAAGTTGGTCCAGAACAATACCATGATTGATTTTACCTCCAATGACTTTGGAAGATTTGTGGAGAGCAATTCAATCCCTATTTACCTATCCTAAAAGTTTTTATCCAGCAGGGACAAAATATATTACAAAATCCTTAAACCTCAACTATTCTCAAAACTAATCTTGTCAATTCAGCTCCTTTATCTGGCTCTCTAAGTTCTCCGATCAAGAATTTTTAAACAGGGATCATATTCTAAGAGAAGCAACAGCTGAAAGAAGTGACAGTAACAACTCTGTTCCCCAACTCTCTTTATCCTGCAGGCATAATTGTTAAACCAGATCCATGACTCTCAACAGCCTCAAGTATACATAGGTCTGTTCTGTACATATCACTAAACCATAATATGGGAGCTAGACTCCACCACATCTGGAAGACATCAGATCAGGGAAAGCTGCTTTAAGAAAGCAGCCTTTTAAATAAGATTTCTTCCTCAAATCTAATTCCCTCAGGACATTGTAATCCACCACATCTATCAGCTCCAGGCCACATGATCAATGTTCAGAGATGATGAATTTTTAAACTAAAGCATCTGTCAGAACCTAGGCTGAAAAACAATCCCTAAAGCTATATTACATTTCTCTTTTTGATGAATTAGTGACACACACATTGTACTGCTGTTTTATTTGGACCCATGTCTGTTGGCACTGTTCTTTTTCGTCCATTTATGATTTAGTAGGGCACTGGTCTCTTACATATAAGCCCTCTTTAGCCCCCTTAGTGTCAAGCTGTGACAGCTTCACTCAAATCATTTAATTTGGAGGCGACTTTCCAAACTGATCTGATTTGAAAATTTGATGCATAAAATCAATGTGATTATTCAAATTGATCAAAGCTGATTAAAATGCCCTTCAAAAAATCAAATTAATTTACAAATACCTTTTTAAAACTTTAAACTATTAAAGACAGGGATTTTCTCATTATCATCTTTTAACCTGTGCTTATTTTGAATTAAACAATTAAACATGCTGGCTGGGGAATTCTGGGAGTGGAAGTCCACACCTCTTAAAGCTGATGAGGTGAGAAACACTGGGCTTGAGTAACCTATGCAAGCTTGCTGCTGTAGCAGCTGCCTAATTTTTCAACCAGCAACTGCTAGACCTTGAGGTTGGGAGAGGAAACCTCTGGAGATGTTTTTCAGTAAAGAAATAGGAGAATGATGCCAAATCAAAATAGCCTTCCTGATCTAATAAAGTGTTATATTCTACATGAGAGTCCTTAAGCTTCAACAGAGAACTTGCACACCAACTAAGAGCTTGAGATAGACAGTTTTTTATGTTCCGCCAGACAATGATGATTCCCTCATTCCTTGCCCCCCTCCGCGCATCTGAAGAGCCTCTGGTGACAGATTTACCTTGGTGCTTACCTGCTCCGCTTCCTCTTTACTCATGGCCAGGGCCAACTGTAGCTGCAGCTCTTCTTCCCCACTGCTTTGGGGCCAAGCTTGTTCTGCTTCTACTGGGGCATTTGCTAAAGACGATGAAGCAGAAGAAGCTGAAAAAGGAGAACAGGACAGGAGACAATTGGTCCAGAATGCAGGTCTTTCCCACCCCACCTGAAGGGCCAAAATGATCGGTAGTATGATGTTGCAGGTAGGTAGGTAGAAAGGAGATAGCGACTGATAGATATTTCTCCTGAACAATGGCAAATAACATACAGACTTTCCCCTTAATGTCCCTTAATGCTTTTATAATAGAATTTTTATTGTTTATTCATTACATTTCTTCTACGTTTATCACCTGCAGCTGCAAAACCTCAAGTACAAGTTAACAAGAGGATCCAAAGGCTAAAGAAAATGTTTAAAATCACCTAAAATTGATAAAAACGACTCAAAACAATCGAAGGGGTAAAATGTAATGACAGTAATGTCTAAAAGCCTGACCACATACAAGAATGCCTTCAAAATTAAGCAAATCCCGGTGTGTGTGTTCTACAGCATATCTCCATTTCCTAAGCTTTGACTTCCATCTGGGTCCAGTGAAAACAAAATATTGCAGGACAAAACAAGCTTGAAGCTGCCTATCCCTAGAGAGCGCTGGATAGATTTAAAGACTCTGCTCTGCATTTTTGTTCAGCCACTACGAACAATCCATATTTTGTGGATTATCTACCGTGAGGTTTCTAGAATGACAAAATAGGGCAGAGTTTTTTTCCCCATTTAGTTTAGCCCCCATTAAACAAACCTAAAAACTATACAAATAAAAACATTAAACTAAATGGACAGAATGACTTATAGACAACAAAAATCAAACGAGATAGGGGCCACAGACAAATAATATATCAACCGCAGGCTTTATATGAAAACCAAAGCCTGATTTTCAGGGTTTTCTGAAAATCTAGGAGAGAGGGGGATACTGTTCAGAGTGTGGGGGCCGCAAGAGACAGCACACTTCCTCGGCTTCACAAAGTGACAATATTTAACAGAAGTGACTTGGACTGCACCTGCTCTGTCAGAATGTACTACTGGGCTGAAACGATCAGAAAAAAGCAGTCATTCAGACATCCAGGAATGATGACATAGCCGGGCTTTATAGATAATAATCAGTATCTTGAATTTATTTATTGTATTTTTCACATTTCTAAACCACCCATCTACCTCTGTCTAAATTGCACTCAGAAGCTAAGTGGCAGCCAATGCAGCTCATGTAGCAGTGGTGGCAAATTGGTGTACCAAAAGGGACCTATTACTGTTTGCACCACTGCATTTTGAACCAGCTATAGCTTCCAGGTAGTGTTCAAGGGCAGCCCCATGTACAGGTAGTCCTCGTTTTATGTCAGTTTAAAATTATAAAAATGAGGGAACAGGAGCTTTAATGCACCCCCAGCTTTTGCAAATGCTCATGCCCTCCACAGTCATGTAACTGCATCAAGTGGATGAGTGCTGTGATTGGTTTGTGGCATTCTACGGTTATGTGACTGCAATTCACTACAGCAAAAAATACCAATTCAAATGAATGGGTTCACTTAACGACTGCAGCATTTACTTAATGATTACTACAAAAAAGGCTAGAAAATTACTTCTGGTCATGTGGGTGCCTCTATTTACAACCATAATTATTTATTACCATGATTGTTCAGTCGCACAGTCTTGTCCGACTCTTCGCGACCCCATGGACTGCATTACGCCAGGCCCCCCTGTCTTTTACTGCCTCCCAGAGTCTTCCCAAACCCACGCCCATCACACTGACTGTGCTATCTATCTATCTCATCCTCTGCCATCCCCTTCTCCTCTTCCCTTCGATCCTTCCCAGCATCACAGTCTTCTCTAATGAGTCCTCCCTGAGCATTATGTGGCCAAAGTACTTGAGCTTCAGCTTCAATATCTGTCCCTCCAAAGAGCAATC
>JANHZU010002676.1:39771-53044 GCA_032468055.1 Acrochordus granulatus | reverse complement strand
GGGCCAAGGGAGGGCCGCTCTACCGCACCACGACTCTATGGCCCTTCCGAAGGCTTTCGGCCCCCCTCAGCCCGCGGGGTAGATGCGGCACCAGCGGAGGTAGCGGCGTCGGGAGGACGGCCCGTGCGTGGAAGCGGAAACCGTGTTGCCCCAGCTTCCGCCCCCAGGTGGTGCCCATTTCCGCCCTCATCCTTCTCCATGTTGAAAGGCCGGTACTTCCTGCATCATAGAGAGAACTGGGCCGGGCGAAAACGGACCGAGGCCAAAACAAATGGAAGAAAATGAAAAAAAAAACGGTAATAAAGAGATGAAAAAGGCTAAACGTTTCACACGGCGTTTAGTTGCGCGAAAAGTCTTATTTTTCATTTCCTCAGATGTAAGCATTCTGGTTAGGGGGAAACCCCCCTATCTTCAAGCCAATTAAATCTCAAGCATAGTAACACTTTTGCCTTACTACAGTCCAGACTACAAGCTAGCACTAAATCATTTAGTTGTATTTTGTTATATCTTCCAGGTTAAACTTAGTGTATTGTGTGAACGCAACCCATGCTTTTGCAAGAAGTCAGAATGCCTTGCTCCTTGTACTAAATGGGGGTTCCAGTAACGGTCGCCAATTATTTTTGCAGTCATACCGTGCCGCCTCCCACCCTGATTTATTGACACTGGCCCCCGCTTACTCAAGTGGTGGGCCCCACCCTGGCGGAGACCAATCAGAAACGTGGCCTGTGATCAATAGAAGCCAATCCCAAATCACCTTCCAAAATTTAAAGGAGTATCATTTGCATCTCTCTGCAGGATATTAATATAAAGGTTAAGACTGGGGCTGGATCTATGAGGGAGGAAAAGAGCAATCTCTCGAGCCCCATCTTCTGCCTGTATTTATCGATGCAACCTTTTGATAAAGGCAAAAGACTACTCAGAATCACAATTCTGAATCTCTTTATTTTTATCTTACAGATTCAGCAAATTTTCCATTAAAAGTAAAGAAAAATCAATTTGTTGTAACATTTAAGTTTGTACTCCACCCAGAGAAGTCATCCCCATTCGGCATGTTAGGATGTCACACCCTCCCAATGCAATAGTCTAATTGACTACAAAAAAAAATAAGTTTATTGGAGGTGGAGAACACTGGTTGAGTAGAAAAGTTTTCTTGTGTATGAAATTCTACAAACTAGGCATGTACAAAAGAATGGAATAGCTAGAGTGGTTATAAAGTATCCTTTAAGCATATATACATAAAAAATAATACAATGGAATTCTCTAGTTTAGCTATTTTGTTAAAAGCTCAGGGCCCTATATAAAAATATTAATTTTCCGAGAAATCAAAAACAAATAAGAGCAACCCAAATTATGTCATCCTCCATTCTAGCCAAATTACTTGAAAGTAATCTACAGTCTTAACAAGTGAAACATAACAAAAGCCCACAATAAATTAAACCCATCCACTAAAATAGAATAAGTAAATCACCAATATTAGGGAGATGAATGTCAATATTATAGCCTTAAGTTTTGTCAGAAGGGGATGTGCATTGTAAATAGCTGTTGGGAGATAAAGCATCCTCTGTCTATGAATTCCAAACCATAGGCACAAAGAAGACCCTTTTCAATAATTCCTCAGAAGTTAATGGAAGAGGAAGCCTCCACTTAACACCCAAGATTTCTTTAAAGTCACTGACTTTAAAACACCAGTATAAATTTTGTGGGCTTAGTAACTGCAGATTCAATCCTGGCTACTTATCCATTAGGTATAGAAATTAACATTAGTCCAGAATATTAGATTTTTGCATTAATTCTATTTTACAACTGCAAGGATTACATTTGGGAAGAGACATATTTTTCATTCTGAACTTAAACAGAATAAAAATTAAAAATATATTTTAACAAAAATCTAGGAAAGAAAATGCATGTTAAAATCCCATTGCTTTAGAGACATTTACAACTTTAATATAGTTACTTTAGTACTCAGCCCTTAAAAGGCAATCATTTTGTTAATCTGCAGCAAGAAATATATTTGCCCATCTATAATTTTCAGCTGGTCAACAATTTGAAATTGTTATGCTAATTGAGAAAACTTAAATTTTCTCTTCAAAATTGGAATAGAAGTAAAAATATCCATCCATACTAAACTCTCACAGCTTAAGCAATAACCAACAGTAAACTATTTGTGGATGTTCCTATAATGCACAACATTAGAAAATAACTTTGACTGCAAATTCTGAATTTTTTTCCAGAAGATCTAAGCAGCTTGTCTTATAGTAGTACTGGATGTAGAAGAAGAAACTCAAGAAGCTATGAAAAGGGCCACTATTTTGCTGTAGCTTTTGGACTCCCATTTCTATGTCAGAAGCAAAGCCAAACTAAGTAAGGGCACTTTGAAATAATCACAGCAACATGACATTCCCCATTAAGCTATATTTAAAACAAGTTTGCTTATGAGCATACAATTCCTCAGACTGACCAAATTCAGAAGTGTATTACTTTAAAAACTGCAAATAGTGAGAAAGATTTTAGATTAGTTATTAATGTTAATTATTGGTTATTTCATATGTCTACTTTAGTATTCTGGAGACAGAGTAACTGCAAGTTTTCGCAAATGCAAGTTTTTGCATCAATACCTGCTGGGAATTTTCAAGGGTCAGGCTGCAGTTGTATACATTCTAACATATTACTAAGTTCCACTGAGCTTTACTGAAGTTTTGTGATCAAACTCCAAACTCAATTTTTTAGCTGAGGCAACATTTTTATAAAAGCCATACATAAACTTGTAGCATGCTGATCATCTGCTAAATATATCAGAATTCAGTAATAATCATAAAACTGCAACAAAAATAATTTAATTCTTGCAACTTGAATAGGTTATGTAAGGGATCATGATAATTTCATCATTTCTATTTCTAGTCATTGGTATGGGACACAGTTATATCGGGCAGTGAAATATTGCCATAAAAATGTTGGAAGGCTTATTATTCAGCAATTCCTTTAGGATAAAGTTCTCAGCCTGAATTGGCCAGTTTCAAATATGTGCTTATACTTCTAAGGGGAAAAATGTTTTTGTGGAAAAAGGAAAATTTTTGTAAAGTTTATAGATGCAGAGTTCCACATATTGGCACTTCAGTCTGCTCAACCTTATCAACAGCTCAGCCTCCTGCACTTTAAACCAATGGAACTGATGATTGTGCAGTTCCCTACAAAGTTAACACTGTCATGACCTTAGGAATGCAAGCTATGTGCACTCCAACATAGGCCCATAAACACTATCTGAGAAATAGGTTGTCAACAATTTTGCCAACTTCTACATTACAGAAGAAGAGTGTGCAGAATTCCTCTGGCAGAACTCAGGAGTGTGAATATCCTAGTTAAAAATAATTATTTCCATCTCTGTACAGATTCAATCAGTATTACACCTGTACAGGTAGTCTTTTAACAATCATTCATTCAACAAAGTTATACATGGTATCTATGACTGATCCTCATAGTTATAGCTGTCATAAAATCCCAGAGTCATGTTTCCATGACCTAGGGGCTTGGTGACTGGCTTGCAATTACAATATCACAGCATCCTGTGGTAGCATTTGTAACCTTCCTGCCAGTTTCCAATAAATAAAATCAATGGGAAACCCAGCAGGAAGTCCCAAATAGTGACCATATGTTATTATCCTTAATGCCAGAACTAAGTGGCACAGTCATGTGACAATGTGTTTTATGACCTTGTCACTTAGCAACAGAAACTCTGGTCCCAATTACTGTTAAGCAAGGATTACCTGTACAAAACTAAGTGTTAGATTTGATACTGCTAGCACGAATGTTGATTATTTTTCCTTTGGAAAGCATGTTAAACCATCTTAACCCAATGACACCAGGGAATTCGAAAAAATGTTTAATTATGAGAGACAACATAGAGAAATAGTTGTCCATACACACAGCGTAGAAGAAAGGAAAATACAACAAAAACAGGCCCACTGCTTTGACAGCAAAATTCCTTTTAGCAAAAAATCAGAAACATCACAGAGAAAGGAGGGAGGGAAAATATGGGATAAGAGACAACATTTCTACTACAGAGTAACCATCACTGGGAAACCGTGGGGGCATGGGTGGATGAGCTGGTGGTGGGTTTAGAAAAGGAAGGAAGTGGGGTAAATGGAAGGGAAGAAAAATACAGATTTTGGCCATAAAATATAAACAGGTTATGCTGCTAAAGGAGCCTCTCCGGCCAGCGAGTTGCCCCTGCCTCCACAAAACCCCCTCAAGGCTATTTCAGGGCTGGGCTACCAGAAGTCTCGACGATGATAAGAGTCAGGATCGCAGTACTTGGTCACTACGACCCGGTTTGCAAACTTGCGTCCAGTGAGGCCTTGCATGGCCTTCTGACAGTCAAAGACAGATGTGAACTCCACAAATATCTACAAGAAGAAAGAGTGAGGGGACAAAAGGGAAGAGAATTAGCAGTACACTTTAAAAAATTGACAATTAAAGGGTTTAAATTTGAATCCAGATCATACACACAAGTGTGTGACTAGGAAAATAAACTGAAGCACTTGCATTTCTGTTTAATTTGACCCTCATTAAATATTTCTTCCATGCATTTTGTCAAACCTACCTAGCATGCTAAATTTGCTGATAGATGCTTTTATAAACTAATCACCACCTTGCACTTCTTAAAGCTTCTCAGTTTACACTGGTTGATTTAAAATAGGCAGCAGCACCCAGCCAAATCCTTAAAAACCATGCAGGTTCAGATATGCTTAGAACTTGGATGTAAAATTATCAGGAAATAACCAGACTGCAAGCTAATGGTTTGGTGAATATTTCTGTAGCCACTTTAAAAATCAAATGAGATACTTAATAAAAACCATACTGCCTCATAAATCAACTTCAGAGATGTATAGCAAAATTGCAAAGAAATTGCAGAACTTTCTCCAAAAGGCAAATGGACTTGAAAAAGTTCTCAACAGCAAACTAACAGAGTATTAAAGGCTAAGCAATAAAGATTTAGATATTAATTGCCTTTCAGAGTCAGCACAATATACATCAGAAAGGGTTGGAAGCTGTTTGGGGGATGAGATAAAGGTACATTGTAAATAGGAGATAATTCATGTCTAATTCTCCCTCCTCTATTAAGTGGAGAATGTAATGTATTTACATAAATAGATTCTTTGATTCCCCTCAATATTCCTTGTCCAGGATCTGGAATTTGATTCCTCACTATTCAAGAAAGAGCTGTGACATCCCTAAAGGAAAATTCAGGACATCCCTAGGAAAAGACCCTAACGTCATCATCTTGCCAGCTGACAAAGGGACATGCGCAGTAATCCTCAACACTGTGGACTACAAAACCAAAACCATGACCTGGATTAATGAGAATATAGCAAACTTCAGAGATGGGATACCGGAAATTTCTGCAAAGGCAAAAAACATAGAACCATTCTTGGATATTAAACTTCATTTTTTAATGAATTAATTTATACTTTATCATTCCTTTGTGGATAGGTTTATTTCCACTTAGAGCAGAGCCATCTTATTGAGCACTTCTGCGTCCCATGTATACTTTGTAGCTCATGGAGCTAAACAAATATTTAACAATAGAAGCATTTTACTGTTGAGAATAGAGTTATATCTTCTTCAATTCCTGTCTTTTTACTCTTCTAAAGAACCCCCATCCCCCACCTCTACAACCATTAAGTACCTTGCCACAACCAGGCACCTCAACTCCATCAACAGGCCGGGGGATTTCAATGGATTTGACAACACCATACTTGCTACACTCATCCCGGACATCCTCAACAATTTCTTCATATTCCTCATCATCTAGGAGCTCCTCCGGTAATACCATATTCATGAGGCACAGCACCTCAGTTGGATGACCACCCATCTGTACTTGTGAACTCATTAGACCCGGTACCTGCAGGGTCACTGGGGTCTGGTTTATTGTACTCTGGAAGGGGGAGAGGGAGAGAGAGGGGGGGGGAGAAGCAAAGCGGAATTCAGTGGCATTTCCAAATGTACATCAAACTGTGTATACTTTTTCTACAAGCTCTGATCATATTCTCCAATAGTATTCAGAGTATCTGTTACTTCAATATCAAACATACCAAAAAAAGTCCCCTATTAACACTGTTTTAAACAGTCTCAAAGTCTGAGTCTGAAAAGTTTCTTCTTTTTTCCAAAGAATAGCCAGTTTATATTTCTAACTGGAAGAGAAATATGCATGTCAGCAGTAATAATTTGTGATTCTGAAATGTAATAACTGTAGTATGTAATTCTTTTGGTACTGGGACTGATTACTTTGGAAACTGGTTTTCAGACCATCAGAAATCAGCAAGATGCCCTATTCTCCTAATATATGGCTTCAATACATCAGCCTATTTCTTTATAAATGCAGACACAATTTATTTCTGCAGGTATTGCTATTTCATTTTAGGTTTCAAATCATTCTGGATCTATGTGCACATCTGGCTAGTTAAGCTTAATATCAAAATAAGAATTATACTCAGAAATGAATGCAATATATTTTATTATTGCAGCTCCCACATTCAAGTACAGCAAATAAAGTTGATGCACTAAAGAGACCTTTATAAAAACTAAAGAGCCTTCATCATCTGAACACATATTTTAGAATGTCATGAAACTTCCTGGAATACTCAATCAGATATTGGGGGCAACAGCTAAAGGGAGGGAATAAAAATGCCGGAAAGACAATGGGGACAGTCAAGCCAGCAGGACAGCTGCTCTGGGAGATCCTGGATAGAAAAGGAGAAAAAGAAGGCAACACACACCAGCCTTGATCATCTCATTTAGATTTTGTTTGGTCTGAAACCTCTGAAACCCAAAACCACCAAAGATGTTTTGATACTGTCAAACCAAGGGTGACATAAAACAGTTTGGCAGAATGCTACAGCTGTTCCAAATTTGAAGCATATTCTCATTTCAGGAATACTTCTAATTTCTGGGATAGCATAAAAAGTCTGGGAATCTTGTCTGGCCTGGAACTGCTTGTCTCCTTCTTTAAGAGAGAGAGAAGACAAAGCAAGAATAAGTTCCCCTTTGTCTGCAATCACTGTTTCTAAAACTACTGGCAACTGATGATTATTCAGAAGACCAATCTTTCAGAAACAACATCGCCATTTGTTATTACTGAGAACCAGAGCTGTCTCATCTCAAAGAAACAGAACCTGCAAATATATCCTGGAAAGATTATTTGACATCATGTTACTCCTTCTTCTTTACTGTCTTGCTTCCTTACCAGAGTAGCATTCTTGGCTCCCACACTGGCTCTCTGCACCAAAAGCTTCTTGTCACCCAGCTGCATGCCATTCAACCCCGCGATGGCCTGCGAGGGCAGAAAAAAGTGAATCCAGACACTTCAAAACTTGAGCCTCTGAGGCCACCAACCACACACCCCTCTGCCCCAGCTTCCAAAACATCCACACGTTCATACACAAAAAAAGTAGCTTCTTTTAAGCCCCCACCACCATCTTCCTACCTGAACTGCACTGCTCTGGATTTAACACCACATTTAGGTTATTTACCTGCCGGGCCTCAAAATCAGCATGTTTTTAAAAAATAGATCTTGTTGGAAGGGATTAAGATGAGTCAACAAGACTGTCTGCATGAAGGAGAAGAGCAAAGGTGAGATTTCAGCCTTAGCCAAATGTTATCAGCAAAGACAGAAAATTCCAAAAGGATGCAGATGAGACCACACACTTCTCAGGATGAGAATTCCATGGGTTTCAGGTTGTCATGCTTTGGGAGTTTACATCTTACCAGTCCAGCCCCAATAAAGAATTTAGTATCAGGTTTTATATTAAAAATTTGTTTTCCACACAGACTAATTTTAGAAACAAGATGAGGCCAAATAATTTCCCAGCTACATTATAGAAACTGAGGTTTATGTACAGATGCACACTTCACAGTTATCAGCTAAGACAAATTGACAAACTAATTTACTAATCCATTTCCACACAGAACAATCCAGTGAATTAAGGGTTAGTTCAACCAGGGATGGGGCAAAATGTGTATCAAACTACAAATTGGCCAAACAAGTTCAACTTATGATCTAGAATTGGTATTCATGACTGTGTAAGTTCAAAATATACATGTTGGCACATTTCCCAGCATCTAATTTTCTGTGACAACTTTCTACCTTTTTCTAGAGAAAATAAGAATAAGAGCAAAATCAAAAGAAAAAAAGCAGGGTTTTGAAAAGGGTATTATACCAGTGTTTGGTATACATTTGTCTAGTCAGAAAGCAATGTTGTAAGCAGATGATGTAAACCTACAGTTCTTTTCCATAATGCCCCTTGTCCCCAGGATCTTGTCCTTTTTCCAAAAAATGCCACGTGTAGAAAGCAAAATTGTTTTAACTTAATACACATTCTGGATATCTGCAGTTTAAAACTTTAGGTCTTCTTGGAGCACATAATATCTACTGTCAGCATTTCATTTATAAAACATATATAAATTATAAGCTCATATAAACAGCAGAAAGAGCGAGCTTGATGCAGCAGTTTTCAATTAGATGCAGAAGACCTCATTTAAAATCCCATTCAAGCTCAATAAAACACTTCGTAAAACTGTATGAATAAAATGAAATTGATGTAACTTAAACTACATATTTTAAACATCTGTGAAGTATATTAAAAATTCTAAGACTCCTGAAGAATCAAGAATCCCTCTAACATTGGGAAAAAATAAGGTGCACTGAAAGAAAACAAACATTAATGGACTCTTTCAAATACTTGCTCCTTCAGAGGATTTTTTAAAAATAAGACTCACACTGGACTTTGGGCAGTAGTTGATTTGACATAAATGAAACTGAAATTACATTAATGTTCTCCATGTAATTAATAATATTTCTAATTGCATTAGAAATGGCAATCTGATGGAAACTTGAGGAAAATCGATAAGCTGCACCTATGGTTTCCTGGGATAAAAAGTGCACAACTGCTGTGTCTCTATAGAATCACTTTCACAATTAGGATATTTATGTTAGTAAATCAAAATGTGTAAGCCTTTTTAAAGCCTCTAATTTGTGGGATGTCACTTGGCTGAAAGCTTTCCTTCCTCTTATTTCCTATTAATACATGGATAAAATTCAGTTGAACATTTCAACCAACCAAGCTAGGTGATCCAGATTTTTATCCTGGTGTCTGGAGGCTATGGAGAAGAACATGCTCAAGCTCAATCCTATCAAGACTGAGTAGCTGTAGGTACTCTGATCCTCCCAGGGATCTTTTGAATTTGAATGGGATCACACAACACACTTCTGGATTGGTGCACAACATGGGGGTCTTCCTGGACTTCCAATTCCTGCTGAAGGAGTAGGTGACAGATGTAAGCAGGAAAGCCTATTCAGTTTCAGAAGCACCTGGTTCCTGCATCACAAGGTTCTCCCTACAGTCATACATTACTTGATTATTGAGAGGGTAGACTATTGAAGTTTGCACTATACAAGGCTGCTCTTAACGACTACTTAGAAGCTACAACTGGTCTATAATGCAGTAACCTAAGCTGTGAATGGGCAAATTTGTAACACCTTTGCTTCATGAGCTGCAATGGTCAGTAAACTCCCTGGTGCAGTTCAAGATGCTGGTTATTACCATAAAGCCCCATATGGCATAGGGCCTATCTGAGGGGTTATCTATCTCTTGTACTGTCTACCTGTCCTCTCTAATCAAATAAAATTGGCTTGCTTTATATTCCATTCATCAAGCAATGTTATCTTGCAGAACCCAGAAAAGGGCTTCCTCTGTTGTTACTCTCTAGAACAGAATCCCCAGAGATTCATACAGCCTTTGCCCTACCTACCTTCAAGTGAGCTCCAAAACCTTGGTTTTCTCAGTTTAAGATGTTTGATAGGCCTTTTGGGGTTGCGGATAACATAGGAAGTGTATTGTATATGCTTTCTTGTGGCAACTGTTACTCTTTTTGTCATGCTATTTTCTTTTTAATCTATGAAGCTATTTTGGAGGATCATGGCCTAGAAAGTTAAAGAAATAAATATTCATTCCAGTCTCAGATTTACAATCTGATTTTGGATCTCATCTGAGATTTTAGCTTTTGCTAAAAACTCATAGCTTTCTCCTTGATGCAGAGAGACCAAAGGAGGGGAAGGGAGAGCACGGGAAAACACATACTTCCCAAGTAGCATGTGGGAAGAAAGACTGCATGGACAGGAAGCAGGTGTGGGGAGAATATATAAAAACACATCTTTCCATACATACTAACAAAGGCACTCAATTACAAAAAAAAACATGCATAACTCTGATGGAGATCAACCCAAAAACAAGAGCTTACACTCTGCATGCAAAGTTACCACCGACACGCTCTGAACCTTGTTGGGAATTGTGGGGTGTTTCCTCTCCACCACAGGTCCCCCCTCTCCAATGGGGTAAGGGGAAACTGGGGTGCTTTTCTTTTGTTTTACTGTTAAACTATAAATATCAATACTTGCATTTTACAACTCTCATTGGAGTCAGCAAGCACAGCATGTTTGCGGGTTATGGGCCTGTTCCTCCTCCCCCGCTGTAACACAAAGCACAGCGGGAGAAAGGAAACATCATTATTAGGGGTGTGGAACAGAAAATTTACTGAGGGTGGGGAAATGGGTGAAATGCACTACGGACCCGGCTCTTCCCTGACTGGTGAGGGGAGGGCTTCTTACCGGCTCTCGGTCGGGCACGGCGGCCGGGGTCTTCGCAAAAAGGCCGAAGCCTTCTCCGACTAACATTCGGGGAGAGTTGTAGTTTTTTTGGGGGGAACAAAAAGCAGAAGTGATCAGAACACTAACTCGATGGTGTCTGCCGCTAAGTCAGCAGCTGTGCTGTAAAGGAGAGAAAAGCTGGCACCCCCTAGGGGGGAGGAGGAGAGAAAAAAACACCCCACCTGCTCAAAGGACAAAGAACCCCCCTCATCCCATGGGAAGATCGGCGGGCCGCTGCAGAGCAAAAATGAAAAGAAAATGAACAAGGGAGGCTAGCTCTACCTGGTCTGTGACATTGATATCCACATATTCACAGAAGGCATAACCTTTTGACAGGCCAGTGGCGCTGTCCTTCACCAGGTTGAAAGCCTTCAGAGGCCCAAAGGAAGTGAGCAACTCCTTGACCTGATAGAAGGAAGAATCAATGTCAGTAATTGTCATCAAACAACAAACTAGCCAAATCTTCATAGCAGCATTGTTTCGTGATGAATCAAACTAGTCTTTAAATACTTATTTTGCTTTTGTAAGAAGGAAATCAAAGATAGTAGAAGGATTTCCCATAAATTCTAGCTGAAATCGGCTGTTCGTTGGCTCAAACTGGCATTAAATAGTATTAACAAAGAATTACACTGAGTATTAGACATGTCCCACCTAGTTAAAAATTAAGGAGAATGAAGAAAGGAGAATGGAAAACTTGCCCACAACATCCTGAGTTCTAACATATTCCCAAACTGACCTGATCATCATTAAGATAATTTGGCAGACCCCCAATGAATAGCTTGTGGGCAGAATCTGGAACCACTGTGGAAACGACACCTATAAGAAGGAAGTGGGTCAATGTGGTAGAGATGTATGAAATCCATACCTCATGTAAAACATTACTAAACAACTTTTCCTTCCTTATATAACAATTACTTTTTTATTCATCAGAAATCTGATAAACCTACCTGGCACATAAACTGATGGATTTTCAGACATGCCAGGAAGTGGTTGATAATCATGGGGACGTCTGATTTTCAGTGACTGTCCCTGGAAAATTATTCCATCAAAAGCCATAGCCTGTGTAGTTTCATCCACAGAACGAAACTGGAGCAGAAGAGAGGAAAAAAGAAATGAGAAAATCAGTGTGCATACTGTCTCTTATACATTGCAATTCTTATCTCAACGACAAAAAGCAAAATAGGTTTCTCTAATTGAATTCTTGATCTATACAGAAAGAGGTTAAATAGCCAGTGCCCAATTATGGAAGCAGTAGACTCTGTATAGGTCATCCTCAACTTACGATCATTTGTTCAGTGCACAAAATTATGACAGTGTTGAACAAATAAATTTATGACCCCTGCCTGAAGTTGACTGGAGCGCCCTGTGGTCATATGATCAAATTTATACTCACAGAAATGCTGCAATCCCCACCTCCACGGGCTGGATAGCCTCGGCTTGCTAGACCCATTGGCACAAGGAAACTTGCCACAGATCGGAACCCCTCAGCCAGCTAAACCCAGCAGCACCTGGACCTCCCCCCTCCCCTTGCAAGAGGCCTAACCTTCTCCCTGCCCTATCACGCCCAGAAGGCTTCAGCCAGCTAGGCCCAGCAGCCCATGGGCTTCTCTCCCCACAATTCCCGAGAGGCCTGGGCTTCTACCCCCAATGAGGAAATCTTCCTCAAGGCTGGAGAGGAACAATCCCTGGTTCTCTAGCCTTGAGAAAGATTGCTTTTGCCAGTTTTCTAGCTGAGTCTTGCATCAGTGGCCACACCTGTCAGCAGCTGCAGAGAAAGGAAAAGGTAAATGGACCTGGGCATGGTGGGGCAGGAAGAAGGCCAGGGCACTCAGGAGTAGCGGGGAGAGAAAGCTACATGCTGCTGGGCCTAGCCAGCAGAGGCCTTCCAGCCAGCGCCTATTTCTGCATGCCAGTAGGCACCAGGACATCCAATGACTCCCCCCTCCCCAGGCATCCCTGAATGGTCATTTAACAACCACAATAGGGAGAACTGGAATTGTTGTAGTTGAACAAGACAGTCATTTGTGTGTCTTAATGATCACAGTGACTTATGACCAAAATTCCAGGATCAATTGTGGTCATAAGTCGTGGACTACTTGTACATTACAGTTCATTTTACATGTGATGCAAAATTTACAAGGAATTAACTTTCCACTAAAGAACTTCCAGTTTATACAATATTTAGAACAAAGAAGCCATATTTTGCGCATCCAGGGGCACATGCTCTGAGAACAGAGCTAGATAAAGTAGGAATTTATCCATTTATCCACAAAGCATTTCCAGTTGACAAAATATGAAAAATATATGAAAAAGTGAGAGCTCAAGAAACTCAGTCAAAGGTGGAATCTAAGCCTCAATGTATATAAACATTTTTCATATCTAACATTTTTATTCGAACAAAATAACATTGTAGAAGATTGCAAATTTTTCAGGAAAATAATGTTCCTAATGTTAATAATTTGTTTATAAATGTGTATTTATCTGTTTATCAGGCACATCTGTTCCAAAGAATTCAACTTCTTCATCTTTAATGTCCACAAAATTATTTATTTTGGGGGTGCTAAGCTTACTTCT
>JANHZU010002674.1:125231-136512 GCA_032468055.1 Acrochordus granulatus | reverse complement strand
TCATCTCCATTTCCTACCCAAAGAGTCAGTGTTTATCTGAAGTCTCTTCCATAGTCATGTGGTCAGCATGACTACAGCCGAGGTGCATGGATATTGTACCTTCCCACCAAAGGTGGTACCTATTTATCTACTTGCGTTTTTATACACTCTCAAACTGCTAGGTTGGCAGGAGTTGAAGAAAGTAATGGGAGCTCAGCCTGCCACACAGAGTCTGGGTTTTGAACTCAGGCTGCTGACCTTCCAGCCAACAAGCCCCGGCCACTACACTGAGCATTACGTATTTTATATAGCAGCATTCCTGTCTGTCTGTCTGTCTCTCCTTCTTTCTCCCTCTCTCCCTCCCTCCCTCCCTCTCTTTCTCTCTCTGTGTAAGAGAGAGAGAGAGAGCAGGCATGATGGCAATTCCAAAATTGCCCTCAGAGCCCAATATTCCTTTGCTAGACCACAAATCAACCATATAGGTTAGACTCATGCAACATGCTAAGCCAGAACCAAACAATTTGTACTACAGTTTAGAGCAATGCGCAAACCACTCAGGCCTAAGGTCAGGTAAAGCTGTTTAGAAGGGTATTACAATAGTATAATCCAGGGCCTGTCTATTCAGAAATGAGTGAAATAAGTGAAACTTTCTCTGAAGTAAATGGATAATGGATTATGCTGTAAATCTCTCACTTTTAAGTGAAACATATATTAGGATGATGTTAGCATGTTGGACTCAGAAGCTCTGGGAATTAATCCACTTGTTTTTTAAATTTATGTGCACAGTGACCTTGGCAATAAAAATGCTATTCACACATTATAACAACAAGAAGAAAAACTCAATTTCATTTAAAAGGTTACAAGCTTTCAGGCAGAATGATTTTGAGTCCTTCCAGTTTTACTCATTGTATGCAATCACTAATATCCATCTTGTAAAACAATGTCAAGAAGCACATGTCCAATAAATATGGGTTGCCATTGCATTAAATTATCCAAATTTATTGCTCAAGCAGTGAACTGAGTGGTAACATTTGCCTTCTTGGACTACACAATATTAATGGTGCTTGGCGGAAGAGATGTAGGCAAATGACTGCCCAGAATGTCTGGAAAATTTGACTAGAAACATAAGAATGATAAATTGAATAGTCCTCTTAAATCCCACTCATCTAATCCCCAGAGGAGGAGAGAGAGAAATTAAGATCTAATAAAGAAGGGGTGGAAGATATGATCTCTGATTTTTCAACAGCTAGAATTATAGCTCCCAGAATTCCCATCCAGAACCATCAGGTCAGAGCAGAATGATATTATGATTTATAGTATTTTATAGCTTCCTAGAGTCTGTTAACAATATGGGCTACTGATCACACAAGCTATTTTGGTATGTGGATGGAGGCAATTATCAAGAAAGGGAGGTTTGCTAACCCTTGGCTAAGCTGGCTGAATGCTTGGGTATTTCCTCAAACTCTTTAGAAGATTACTATGTTTTCCAAAGTTTCATGCTCACAGAGGTATCATGAGAGATGTGAAGAATGCTGCAGACTCAGGTTCCGGTGACAATTTATAGTGAACAAGACCTCCTTGAAGGAATAGGGATGGCATTACAGAGAAGATCAGTGAATTTTGGTGGCTATATCTCTCTGGAAAAAAGGAGAAATTGTGAGATCACCCACCTGGACTCCTCACAGCTGCTCCTTGTCAGTACAAGTAGTCCTTGACTTATAATCATTCATTTAGCAGCCATTCAAAATTACAACAGCACTGAAAAAAGTGACATATGATGGTCCTTGCATTTAAACTACTGCAGCATCCATATGGTCACATGATCACCACTTGTGACCTCCCCAGCTGACTTCTAACAAGCAAAGCCAGATTCGCTTAACAACTGCATTATTCACTTAACAACTGCAGTGATTAACTTAACCCTGGCAAAAAAGGGTCATAAAATTGGGTGCAGCTCACTTCACAACCACCTTGCTTAGCAATGGAAATTCTGGTCCCAATTGTGGTTGTAAATTGAGGAGTATTTGTTGTGTGATGGGACTCAGGAAGGAGAATGGAGCCCTCGCTCCATAAATGGAGAAAAGGGTAGGAATGTCTCAATTCAGTTTGGATCTTTTTCTATTTCTTTCACACTTGCTCTCTTTCTTGGAGTAAGTGTCAAGGGGTTTTCTGTCTGAGTAGATGAATATAGCTGCACACTGTTTATGATTTGCAAAGTTGCCAGAACAAACAATAGTTGTGTTAATAACAAATATCTAGGTTTTTAATTGCTTGAAATTAGAGATGAATGTTGAAGATACATCTCCTGAGTATACCAACTGTTTTCAAGGTAGAGATCAAAACCAGAGGGGGGGGAGAGAAAAAGAAGGTGAAACATGCAAATAGTAAGATGGTTAATCACTGACTATTTCTGTAGTATTAAATGTGGATTAGGACTTATGAAAGTCAACTGGACAAGTTAGCCTTGATGATATATATGCTAAAAATGGAAATTAAGTGCTGTTGGCCTCAAAACTGTTTGAGGCCAATCCATATTAATTCAACTCTGACATCTCTGCACACTGTTGGGAATAGTAAGATTTGGCAGTTTTAAATTTAAATAAAGATAATTATAGCAATATAATGTAGTAGTAATAATATTGACAGTGATGATGATGAGCTTTGAATACATGGAAAATATGAATAATAGTTTTATACAAAATTGGGCCTTTAAAGTGAATCCAACTAAATTTCCCAGAATTTCCAGTTCGTCATGCTAGATAAAAACATTGGGAGTTGTAGTCCCAATAGATCTGGAAGATTTCAGGTTGGAAGAGATTGCATTAGAAAGTTAACCACCTTTTAAAATGGGTATGACTTCAGTGAACACTGGATAAATATAACATGATCACTAAAGAAGCAGCAAACAATTTTCTAAATGTCCCATGTGGTGGCCCCACATGGTTATTAACCAAATAAAGAATGTTAGTGTGGTGGTGCATGGTGATGGAAACGGTTCATCATTTAACAGTAAACCTGTTTTGATTGCAACATTAATTTCCCAGGTTCGGTTCTTATTTATCCCAGTTAACAAAGCAAAAACGACAGAAGTGCTAAGAAAGAATTGTGTTTGAGAAATAACCATTGAGCTTCTAGTAGACACCATGAATAAAGGTCTGTTAATTATCACTGTTCAGTCTCAGTGCTGAACATTCAGTTCCATTTTTCATATGAAAATCTTTCCCAAATGATCTTTGCTTCCACAACTAGTCTAAGAGCAAAGGGGTTGGATCAAGCAACATGCTCAGTTTTTATTAAATGAGTATCTGTCTGGGGCCACTGATATATTGCCACATTTTATTTTGATGTTCATGTTTACAACTTCCAGAGGATCCATGGAAATGAAAGATACCATCTTATAATCTCTGCCAAGTCAACCTCCTAATCTTGGGAAGGGAACTGAAATCCAGGTGGTGCAATGGGATGAGAAATGGAAAAGCTAATTTCTTTAAAATTTCAACATCACAGCTTGCTTAAACATCAATATATTAGTTTTTGCCTTCACAGTTAGCATTTGTGCAATAAATGCTTGGTTCACCCTATTTGACGCTTGCCTTTCCTTCAACAAAAGAAAGTCAACAGCATGCTTTTTTTAAAAAAATGCAATCATACTAATAGCTATATTGGGTTTTATTTTTACAACAATTGGTCAGCATTGATAGGCCCTTGTTGAGCTTAGGGCCATCTCTGCTGCTAATGTCTGCCTTCAGCATGTTAGTATAAAAAATGCCTTTGTGAACAACTGCATGTTAATTTTATTATTAATTCCTCCCTCTGAAGCAGTTCATATCACATATGCAAGTACATCTTTCCATTTCCCATAAGTTCATTATCCTTTATCCATTACAATATCATTTTTGCCTATCATTTTTTAAAAATGTGAATTATCTCAGCTAAATGAAATGGAAAGGGGTGCGTAAGTTCTGGGGTGTTTGATCAATGACGGCTGATTCACACACTCAAATCACTACCATATTGTAGTGATAAAATAATAAACAAGGATGTTACCCCACACATCCAGAACTGATCATTGCAATGTGAAATGTGGGATTCAGATGCTAGGAGGGAGGAGACGAAATATTTATCCCCTAAAGCCAACCTTCTCCTTTTCATGTCTGTTCATTAATGCTTGTAGTCCACTATATTTTTGAGAATCATATTCTTGTCTTGCAATTAGCCAACTGAATACCATAGTGCCATGGGAATAATCAACATAATTCAGAGTAAGACCCACTTCTGACTTAAATAGATAAATATTAATGCCTGTGTTTAGTAAAAGGAATTGCTTTGTAAAATTGAAGCCAAGCAGTTTTGCCATTGTTTGCCATCATCCTTGCTCTCAAATTATTGCAAGTCAGAAGTTTTCACAATATGAAAAAGCTTTAACAGAAACTGTGCTCCCTTATCCTTTCCAGATTTTGCACAGCTACAACTTAATATGTTTATCATTCTGTCTTCCATTTTAAACATCAACACATTCCTGGAATCCACATTCATTTAGTTTTCCGAGGAACTACCTTGCCAGAAATTTTTTGCTAAATACTCTATTCCTTTTTTTCCTAAATTTCTACATTTGAAGAGTATTGCAAATTAAAACTTACTATTTATGGATGACAGTGAAGAGATTTAATCTGAAGTTTAAAACTGAAGGTTTATTTACTTAGCTGAAAATTTATAAAGAAAATCTCACTTCTGCTAGCACATGACAGTTTCTAACAACAAGTAATTGCAATATGAGTGCGAAGAATAGAAAGAGTTAAGCAGTGCCAACATTATTAAAATAGATCTCAGCTGCTGCTGTTTAAGAGCACTTAAAAGTTATTCCTAATGAAGAGTAATTACCTAATGAAGTAATGAAGAATTCATTTTCAATTTCACTATAGACAAAATATTTGTGGCATTTCTTTTCTTCTCTATCTTACACCTAATATCTGGGGAAAGTATAATACATGTTTGACTTATAGAAAGTTTCAAACTTCATCTCTAGCCTTCTCCAGGCCAAGCCAGGGAGACTTCGCACATGCATGCATATCATTTCATTTCTTACCCTGTATCTGTTACATGATTATCTTATCAACCATTTTTTAAAATGTGAACTAACTCTCTTTCTTCACAATTTTAAACTGCCCATCTCCCTCAAAGAAGGAATTATGTAAGATTTGTTGCTGGTATTTGCTCAAAGATGACTGATTTAGTCAAATCACAGTCATTCTGTGATTGGAAAGCAATAAGCCATTGCAGATATATATCCCTGAATAAGGGCTGTGCCAAATCATTGCTGAGCTGACCATTACAATATAAAATTTGGAAAACTATTGGCAGTCACTGACTAGAAGAACCAAAGTGTTTTCCTACAGAGGTTCTGGATGTTCAGTTCAGTTCAGTCTCCCATGGTCACTGATTTTAGAAATTGGCATCATAATCCAAAAAAATAAAATCTTGCCAATCCACAATATAGATCATACTAAATTTGGAGTATAAGTGAACTGACTTGTCTTCTTGCATCATCTGATCTTTTTGACTTTTGACATAACATCTGAAATATTTGTATTCTTCCAGTTAGCAATTAAGGCAAGGGTGCACAATTTTGTTTCAGCCCAAAGGGCAAATTTGAACAGCATCTCAGAGGCAAGGTTGAACAAGTGGGTGAAGCTAAACTAAAGATGTAGAACCAAGATTCAAAATAAAATTGGATGGGATTAATGACATTTAATTCAATTAATGAATTGAAATCAATTAAATAGAGTTAATATGTTTTTAAAGAATTTCTCATCCCAAAAATTATATTGTGCTGGCAGTTATTGATGGAATTTGAAAGGACCAAGTCTAAATTATTCCAGTTGCTCTTGTGCTCTCCTCTGATTTACAGTGCCCAATCACATTGCAGAATATATTGGCAAGAAAAGATCCACCACTGCCATTAATATGCTGCTACATTTTTTTGGGAGGAAAGCTATGGCAAACCTAGACAGCATATTAAAAAGCAGAGACATCACCTTGCCAACAAAGGTCCATATGCTCCGAGCTATGGTTTTCCCAGTCGTAATGTATGGCTGTGAGAGTTGGACCATAAAGAAGGATAAGCACTGGAGAATTGATGCCTTCAAATTGTGATAATAGAAGAGACACTTGAGAGTCCCTTGGACTGCAAGGAGATCAAACCAGTCAATCCTACAGGAAATCAACCCTGATCGCTCATTGGAGGGACACACATTGAAGCTGAAGCTCAAGTACTTTGGCCACATAATGCGAAGAGAGGACTCATTGGAAATGACCATGATGCTGGGAAAGATTGAAGGCAAGAGGAGAAGGGGATGGTAGAGGATGATGTGGTTAGATAGCATCATTGATGAAATGAACATAAATTTGAGCAAACTCCAGGAAGCAGTGCAGGACAGGAAGGCCTGGTGTTTTGTGGTCCATGGGGTCACAAATAATTGGACAGGACTTAGCAACTGAAAAACAACATTATTTTGTTTATGCTGTTGCCTCAGCTTTTCATTCACAATTGCGCACTTCATTACAAATGGGAAAAATATGACAGATGTTTACGAGTATTGCTAATCAACCCGCCTCAGGAAATGCATTTCCATTGTAATATATATGTGCTTAGAGTAATCCAGATTTATGAGGTGCCCATTCCTATGAGCCACTTGGGCTGGATTTTTCTTGCTACAAGCATTTAATTATATGACAAGATTTCTTTATGAAAATGACTATTGGTATATTGCAATTACTCTGTGAATATTCACAAGCAGGGTGAATGCTTTGAAGTCCACTGGGGATTTCATTTAACCACACTTAGGCCATTTGGCCTGTGGTATCTAATATAGATATGTCACAGATGATATGGCATGACTACCCAGTGGTCTTCCCATACAAATGCTTTTTAAAAATGGGATTAGGATTTTTAAAAATTAGGATTTGTTTCTTTAAAATGTCACCCTTTGTAGAATGGAAAGGAGGAGAAGGAAGCAAAGAAAAATAAAATACAGAAATTATGGAAAACCTAAGTTTAGGAATAATGCCTAAAATTTCAAACTGAAGCAGTATGTGCACATTTGTTAGATATTATATTCTTAGAGATGGGAGTGGGAAAAGCCAGAAATTATTTTTTCTTAACAGTGTTTGACAATAAGAAATTTTTGCATTTACTTAATTTTTCCTTCTTCTTAGATTCTGTCAACTTTTACTGAAATGCATTTTCCAACAGATTCTGACTTGCATAAACTATATAGAATCTAATTGAAAAATGCTCTATGTCCTTCCCTTATGTTTACATATGTTTCCACATTCCCAGAGCCAGATAAAAACCAACTCTTTGGGAAGTACCATAGCTTAGTAATATTTCAGATGAAACATTTCAAATTTCTCATCCTCTTCTATGAGCAGCAACTGTGGATGAGGAAGATATTTGTCAACTAGCATATTGTCAACTAGACAGTCAGAATACACAAGTCTGGGGAAAATGGGATAATGCACTTCCGTACATCATGTGTTCTAATACAAGGTTTGACTTTCCTAATATCAGATTAATATTCTTGGGGTGATCAGGATGCTATGTAATTTCCCAATGCATGTAATGGATCCAGTTAAGGCCAATATTTCAACAAACAATACCCACCATTTTTAATACCTGCTTGTAGTCTAGAAAGCTGAAGATATACTTTTATATATAAAGTATATTCAATACTTTGCAAGTCTACTAATAATGTAATATCCAATTTTCTCTTTTGGGGGGATCATTTAATTGCTAAGCGACTAGACACCAGATGACTTGGCTAACCTTATCTGACCTTGAAAGTTAAGCAGTCAATCCTGGTTAATTCCTGGATAGATGATTATTTAGCCACTAAAGTGACCTCTGTGACAATCACTGACCTTATAATGGCAGCTGTGGCTGAACAATCATAGCTACACCCCTTTTTAACATGTAGTACACACACAGAAACACACATACATTTATATAGAGGGGCAGAGCTGTTGTCTGATTGCACCCATTATTTTGAAGACAATGACCATTACTTTGGACATCCCTGATCCCAGGACTGTGGTCAAGGCTGCAAAGTTAAAAGACTTCTAGAAGAAGACAGTGGCAACCATTTCCATATAGTTGCCCAGAAAACTTTATGACTTGTTCTGTGAGATCACCAAGAGTTGACTTTGATTTGAGTGTCTTTATTGGACATATAGCTTTGTTTCATTTGCTCACTGAAATGAAGAACATTTTTATGTGAAATAAGTACTTTACAGTATGTGGTACTTAGGAATGTTCTGAGAAACCTCAACACATTGAAAGATGATAGATTTGCCAGCCTTTTATGAAATTGCATTAATTTGTGACAACTATACTTATTTTTTGACATGTTTCTACAGCAACATATTTCTACAAGTAGCTTTGGGGGGCTTAACTGAAGAGTACAATATCATTTTCTTCTGAGGATGGTGTTATGTTTCGTAAGCTTCTTTTTACATGTCTAGATCAAAGCAATGCAAAATTTCAACCAAATGCACAGGTGCAACATGAGATAATAGAATTCTCACAAATTGCAGAGGATTAACTGAGTTTGATTGTTGCAGGCATTTACAACTAAGCTGAGTACACACAGCTACTCAGAATAAACTTTCCTGAATTTCTTCAAATTCATGGTTTGCAAATGGAGATCTGAAATGGGATACTAATGGATTGAATCATGCTGGGTAAAGTGATTTGTAGCTGTTCAGTATGCTGACCTCTCACCAGCTAGATAGAGGCAGCATTGGTTGCACTTGTCAATGACCTTTTGCAAGAGTGGTATGGGTTAGTGCATTTATCCTTGCTCTCTGATGCATTCTTGTACACTGATGATACTCAAATTTACATCTCCATCCCTGATACCCAAATTATGATCTTGCCATTAGTCAAGACTGAGTGGCTTTGGGTGCCTGGGACATCAGGATCCAGGACTTCAACATCCTTAACTCTGGATCGGGTGGCACTGTCCCAGACAGATCCAATGAACACCATGGGGTTGTTCTAGACTCATGACTCCTGCTTGATAAGCAGGTGGTAGTCATGTTTATACAATGATTATACATTACAACTAAAATGACATTTGCCATATCTTTAGTGCAATAATCTTCCCATCCTTTTGATTTCTATTCCTCTTTTTACTCAGTTTCAATTTTTTCAGACAACTTGCAGTAATTTCATTTAACTGCAATTTCAGAAGAGCTGATTCAGTAATTTAGGGAGAACTTATTGTTTAATTAGCATGCAATCAACTTTCAGTATTTCCCATATTTTACATTTTGAAATGTCAGTTATAAAATTCCATCCATTTAATTAATTAAACTATGTTTTGTACTAAAAGAACAATCCATATGGAATATAGATGCTTGCTTCTAACATTTGTTAGACTTATTTTTTTATTTTTTAGGAAAATTGAATTTAACTTTCTTGATGAGCTAAACTGGTAGATTCCCCTCGCTATTAATCATGCATAAAACTTTTTTTGTCATAATGGATCAGTTTCCACTGTAGCAAACATAGCTGTCTGTTAAATGGGGGTAACCACCATGATGATGAGACTGATGTCATGGCCTTTATGTTGTGATATCATCATACACATATTCATCATCTTTCCCCCGTCCCCTCTTGCCACCACCAGGTATGCCTATGGGTAAGGATGGGAGATTTTCATTCATGGGCTACTTGTGCAAGCTATTTGAATAAAGGAACATTTATATAGTTTCATTTAAAAGATAAGATATGCCATGAATTTGTTTGGTCCCCTGAGTCAGCATTGAATTATGGTGGCTACAGGGATATATACATTTTGAGAAGTGGTTTGTCATTGCCTTTTTCCTCAAGCTGAGAGTAAGTGATTGACCCAAGTCAACCAGCTGGTTTCCATGCCTAAGGCAGGACTGGAATTTATAATCTCCCAGCTTCTAATGCAGTGCCTTAACCACTATACTAATCTCCTTTTGCTGCTTGAGGGAGAGATTTGCTGCAATAGGAGTTTTTTTTTCCCCCAAAGCAGATAGAACCTCCTCTCCTAAGGCTTAAAAAAGGAGTGGCTCCTTTTGGATACATGTAAGTCCTGCTGGAAAAAGTACAGTTTTCAAAAATGACAGGGATACATCCCCATGACTTTTCCTATTGACTAACTCATCAGAGCCACTTTGGTGTAATGATTAAGACACCGGGTTAGAAACCAGGAGGTTATGAGTTCTAGTTCTTCCTTGGGCATAAAGCCAGCTGGGTGACTTTGGGTCAGTTATTCTCCCTCAACCCTAGGAAGCAGATAAGGGTAAATCATTTCCAAAAAACCTTGCCAAGAAAATTGCAGGGACTTGCCAAGAGAGCTGCCAAGAAAAACTGACTTGAAGGCACACATCCCCCACATAAAAACTCAACAGCAGAGAGGGAGAGAGAAAACATAAAAGCAAGAAAAAGAGATGTATTTGTTTCCCAATGATTAAAAAAGCCAAAGTTTCCTCCCCATGAAAGACTTTCTACTAAATTCTGATAGCGTGAAGAAAAAGAGCCCCTACATTTTCAATTTGACAGTATGGCTGGGGAAATGGAGAAATATTTTACTATTTATTCAAATATTATCACACAGACACCTTAAACCAGACCTGGGCATTTTATGACAGGGGCCACTGGAGCAGGATGGGACCCCCAAGGAGCCCCTGCAGTGAAACAGACAAGCAGGCTGGGCAAGGGCTGGGCTGGACAGGTGCAGCATCCTGAGTCAGCTGTGCTGGAGGCAAGCAGTGGCCTTCTGGTCCAGAGCACTGGGCTGGCTGCAGAGGTGCAGGTGGCAGGGTGGCAGGCCAATGGCAGGCATTTGTCATGGCATACCCAGCTGGGTCTCGGCACTACCAGGCCACTCCCAAAAGTTCCTTCCTTCCCTCTCTCTTTCCCTTCTTTCCTTCTTTTCCTTCTTCCCTCCCTCCCTCCTTTCCTTCCTTCCTTCCTTCCTTAGAATTAAGTTCAGCTTCTTGGTCCAGCCCTCCACAACAGCCCATGTTTCTCATATGTCCCCTTGGGAAAATTAATTGCCCACCCCTGCCTTAAACATTAGGTTTCTTGGCCAAAGAAGACTCCCAGACTGCAATTTACTAGTGCCATAACCTGTTGACGCAGTTGCATGCATTTTTTGTCAATTTTAGGATAATTTCCAGCTGAAGAGGTCAGACAGCACCACCAGCAAATCTTTTGTGTCATTTCGAAAGTCATGTCACCTTCTTAGAAAGGTCTACTTCAAAACAA
>JANHZU010002674.1:95685-107816 GCA_032468055.1 Acrochordus granulatus | reverse complement strand
AAATTTAATTTTTGTATAATCTCTATTTTATACTTATTAGGGTAATTTTCTACAGTGTGTTTGGCCATGTTTAGATTGTTTAGCCAAAGCCCAAATTGTCATGCTTTTGCTAATGCTTTATTGACATCTTCATGTTCTATATCGTGAATCTCAAAAATAATTTGTTCTTCCCCCTGTCCAGAGACCTTAACAATTGTTGTAAAGGATGAAGCTATTGTTTTTGCTGGGGTCTGAAACTGCATTATATTTATTAATCCAATCTTGTTCCTCTGTTTGGGCTTCAATTTTCTGCTGGAGTTCAGAAATATATTTCCAAATGTTGACATATTTCCACTGTTTTTCTGAAGCATTTTCTTGCCATTATCTTTCACCGAGTATTTTTTGTAATATTGCATGCTTTTTGTGATATCTTCACTCTTTGTAACTATAGCAACTATATGTTCTTCTCTTGGCTGCATTTTCAAGAACATTTTATATTGTTACTATTTCTATTTTCTGAGTACTATGTTAGGTATTCCATTTGCGTGGCCAGTTGTAGAAAGCAGAGCTCACATATTATATTGATTATAATCTTTCCATTATTTTAGAACAAAGTACAAAGCTTGATAGTGGACACAGCATTTGGGAACTACAAAACGAAATACAAATCCTTGGTAAAATACTTAAAGGCTGATAAAGTTTGGTTCACGATAGCTTACTTACTCAAAGGAGCAGCTGACACAGGAGCCCAGTTTGGTCTCTTTAATTCCAGGCTGCTTGATTTTTAAATAGTGAGAAAACTTTTCCTTAGTTTCCACAGGAGTTTCTATTCTCTCTCTCCATTTGCAAATCTTGCCTCATCAGATCATCCAATTCTCTCATGGTGTTTTGGATATAAAAGATTAATGAAGGTCTCTGAGATGGATATTGCAGGTGGGGTAAAAGATTTGTTTCAATCTGTGGTGCTATTGTTTTCTCTTCATTAATAAACCAAAGAAAATCCAAGACTGCTAGGGAATTCCTGGAAGCTTGACAAATCAGCCATCAATGGACACATAGAGGTAAATCATATTTACACGCCATTCAAAAAAGACAATAAAAAAGCTAAGAAGGCAACAAACAAACAAAAAACACAACATGTCCTGTCCAGTAGCCAGATAAGCAGGGATTACACTAGACAAAAAAATTATCAGAAAACAGGACAAAAAAATTAGAAAACCTGTAACAGAAAACAGGTAAAAAATTGGTGCTGTTTTCTGTAACAGTAATAAAAAAAGAACTACCGATGAGAAAACTACACCTCCACCAACACTGGCCAGGGCAAGCTACTCTATGTAAACAGGGAATGATCCCCACACTCACTTTCACTCATGATGTTACCTAGTTGGGTAATGAAACATCTGCAATGAAACCACAAAGCTAAGAGAGCACCAAGGATGCCACAGTTCAACCCTGAGCAAAATATATTCTCTTCCATGGGATATAAAATGACAGATCTGACAATTATCTCACATTTTCCCCTCTTCCATCTCTACATGTCTGAATTAAAAAAATCTACTGAAATTGTCCATAATTCATCCACTGTCTGCTCTATTCTCTACCTTTAAATATCAAATCCCATGTATAGTCAACCAGTTTTCCTCACAACATTCACTGAGGTATAAAATAGTCAATTTGCAATGCTCCCTGCCTCAGAAATGGTTGAAAATGTGTATCCTGAGTGAATTCTCACTGTAAATAAAATTAAATAAATGTTTTTAAATAATCCTGCATACCATCTTCTTCCATTTATAAATCAATGACACAATCATTCCCATCTTAATGAGAGGGCTTTTGAAAATGTATTTTTTTAAAGTTGCTTTTTTCTTTGTGTTGCTGGCAGTTTTTTAATGAACAAGAATTAGATTTTAAAAATCTTCAAGCCATGATGCATGGTTTATAACACATGGACATTCCCCTTCCACAGCCTCTTAAAAGTGCATAATACCCAACAAAAGTGAAGCAATTTGATTTCTGATGCAAAAAATCTCAATGCACTTATCCTCATCCTAGAACAATCAAAACATAAAAATAAAACATTTAACAATTCATTAGTCTTCAGAACACTAAAATCTATTGCCTCGCTGTGCCTAATTGTGGAATTGGGCTGTTTTTTATTTATAATTCCAGTCATCCTTTCATTCTTTCATTTCATTCCCTCAAAAATGACAGCTGGGCGCTAATCCATTATGTTATGCTTCCTGAAGCAAAGCAGTAAATGTGGAAGCCATCCAGTCAAATAATATCCAAAGCAAGCCAGGTTACTCTGATTACTTAGGCAGAAGAGAAAAATCCAAATGGACTATTTATTCTACTTAGAAATGTCCTGTTCAGAATATTTCTTATCTATAGGACATTCTTTTCCTTGGTGCTGATTAAATGATTTAATGCATTAATCAAATCTGGAAAGGCTACAATAAGAGGTCAAGTGGAATAGGAGTTTTTCAGGTTTCCTCACCAGGGTAACATGGATGTTTCCCACCAGAAGTTATCAACCACAAGCTAGACAACCATTGTTGGGAATGGTCCAAGGAGTTCTGTCTTGGGAAAGGGGATGAATTAGAAAATCTCCAATGCCCACCCCTGTCCCACAAACCTAGGACTCCATGGTTTGGTCAAAATTCACATTTCTGTGAATGTTCTTTATGGTGGCATAAAATCAATCTGGAAAAAAGCTGTTTGTCTTGTACCTGGTTGCCTAATTTTTATTTTTTGTATTTTCTTTTCCTCCCCAGAATTTCTTCTCTTGGGGAGAGGAGAGATAGTTTGGACAAGCTATCTTTCCTAAACTGCTTGTCTTTTATTTTATAAAGATTCTATTGTTTTCCAACAATATAAAATATACAACAGACACTAAAGGACAATAAGTACAAAACAATATACAATACACAGTACACAATATAAGAAAACCTAAAATATAAGTACAAAACAACTAACCAAGCAATGACAAAAAAATTACTCCCAACCCAACTCATTACAGATATTTATCCATAAATCGATACAAAGAAAACACGTTCCCCTCTCTCAACCTAACCAACCAAACTGCTTTGCTTTTCATGTAGGATGCACTTCCCTGAAAGATACTAACTGCAAGTTAGCTCACTGCTGCAAGCTTGATTAGTTAATTAGCATCCAGGCCCAGCTTGCACTGCTATCTGAAACTGGCATGATCCTAATCAATATGATCCCAAATTCTTCCCTTTGTATCCTAAGTGGCCAGCCAGGAGCATGTTAAGTTTACTGATGCTCAGATATTCCTTTCAGTGTGTATTCCCTATGGTGCACCTGCTTACTCTTTTGTAATTTCTTCCTCTCCAATGAGTGTCAATAGAAACATTTACTTCTTCTTGCTAATTATCCCAGAACTGTCTGATTGGGGTTTTATCCACCTGACATTGTTAAGTATTGATAGGCAATTTCTTAATAAACCTTTTTAAAGCTTTATTAAATTCCTGGTGTCCCTCTTGGTTCTCCTTCTTTGGCATCCAAAGAACTTCTGCAAATTCAAATTAAGCATCGACACACAGATTAATGGAAACATTGTTATAAATAGGCAGTTCTACTTAGGAATGAAATCAGCTGAACATTTTGCAAAACAGTTTGCAATGTTTCCCACCTACCACTGGTTTTGATTTTTTTTTAATGGGCATTCTAGTCTGTTTTGTTTCTTGTTCCTGTTGGGACCAGAAAGATATGCATACTGTTGGAAGGTGCTACAGGAAGGCCTTATTCAATTAGATACCCAATAAAAGTATGCCAAAACCAGTGTCTTATAACATAATTAGTTTTTATATGGAGTCCTTCTTTACTAAATTTTATTTTTTCCGATTTCTGGTTAACTGGCATATTTTTATTTTAAAATAATATCCAAGATATTGGAATATGATTTTTACAGTTCCTCATTTTTATATCCTCATCCTATAACTCCAAATTATAAATGCGCATACTGATAAACTATTAGAAAAGAACAATAGCATCAACAATAAGAGACCATACTTAAAATGTGTATATATGGTATATATTAAGATTCTTCTGCTATGATGTCATAACAATTAATGGGAACATATATATTTAATGTTATCATTAAAAAAAGTAGAAAGAAAGCTTTGACACCATTTCATCTGTTTTTCTTCACATGTCTATCTATACGGCTTGGATTTGGCAGACATGATAGAATGGAAGAAACCCAAACTATTGATAAATAGTGTATGTATGGCAATATCTGCAAAACTTTAATAATAGACTATAATAGAAAATATACTATATGAGAAAATATAGTACTATAATAGAAAATATACCAATTTTACCTTGAAACTTAATACTTTGAACTTATGAAGAAAAGTAGCTGAAAAGTATTTTGGAACCATCCCTCCTTTTGTATTTGATAAACACATGACAAGTAAGAAAAGGAAAGACATACCTTATAGGAGTTGTTAACCTATTTTACCTGTAATGAAACATGGAGACGCAAATGTGTATATTTGCAACTGAGATAGAAGATTTGTTGGCCAAATAGCACCTACTAATTTGCCATTCATGACATTCTCAGGAATCTTCTTCAACACCAAAATTTAGAAGTCTGTTTATTATCTATCTGTCTATCTATCTATTTCTCCCAAAATCACCCAGCTAGCTTAAATATTTAAAGGAGGATTTGATGCTGAGTCTTCTTGCTCTTCGTCTAGCACCTTAACTACTACACTAGACTGACATATCTATGTATGTGCAAGAGTGAAAGTGTGTGTGTGTGTGCACATCCATAGAAACACATATATACGTATATATATACATAGGAGGTATGGTGTGGCACAGAGGCTTAATGACGCCAGTTGGTCAACCAGAGATGGCTGGCACTTGGGCAGTTCAAGCTGCAGCTCCACATGATGGGGTGAGTTCCCGTCACTCGCCTCCAGCTCCTGCTCACCCAGAAGTTCGAAAGCATGTAAAACACAATTAGTTCGATAGGTGCCTCCTTCGGGGGGAGAAACTGGTGGCCGGCAGCGATGGGAGTAGCGTTGGATGTGCCCATCCCAGGGGTGGAGCAGGAGCCTTGGAGGATACCCCGGATGTGAACATCGCCAGCCAGCCGAGGGGAGCGGGGTTAATAATGTACTGTAAAATCTCTAATCTCTGTAAGCTGCCAAGAGTCTTCAGAAATTGGCAGCATAGAAATGTGATTGTAAATAAAAATAAAAATATTGCAAGTCACTTTTGCTTTATTAGCATTTCCAGTGTAACTAGACTATAGGTATTGCCCTATGTTAACTTAATTTTCAGCTGAAGCAAAGGAAAAATGAAATGTCAGTCTTGTTTTGTGATTCCGAGAGTCACACATGTATTCATTTAAATTTAAACCAACATTAATTAAAGGCAAAATATTTAATGATCTGAGTGTTTTAGAACATTTGAATTTTACTCAAATCGCCAACCTACTGTATATATTAATGTATGAGCTTTTTAAAACTGACATATTATTTAATTCTAGGATCTATATACATTTATATTTTCTGTTTAGAAAATACAACTAGCTCTCCAAAATATATCCTAATTTATTTTGTTCTGCCCCCAGGAGTTTTGGACTAACTAAAGTCTCAGGGACAAAGGAATTGGGTGAATAAATGCACAAAGAAAGCTTTTTGATAATACTAACATTTTCAGTGCTGAGAATTATATTTGTAACCTAATATTTGTAGTGAACATACAGAGGTTTTTTTCTGAACCAATGACCTATAGTGGAGCACTGAGTTTATAAGAGACTAGAACTTTCTTCAATTTGTTTGCCTCTGATTATCAATGAATGAGAAGAGTAGGAAAGAACCCAACAGAGATAACACCTCATGCTTTTCTCCATTGCCATTCCTGCAGTTTTCCAAATACTGGAGACAGATTGCTTGCACTACTTCTAATTTACTACTTCCAACTCTCAGGGTTCTTAACCACGTTGGGAGTCCATATGAGAAGAGGAGGCTTCTTCTGCACCAATTATCAGGTATATATGGAAAGTGATGATGATATAACATAATCAACCAATCTCTTCCCTACCCATGATTCTAACATTAAAGAAGAATGGAATGGAATGGAGGAGATGATAAAAGTCTCATGCACCATTCCTTGCACCAAGCCAGAGAAGATAGACGGTGGCCTGTTTTTTTTAAAATCCATTCTTGTTATTCAATGCAGTAGAAGTCAGATTCACAACACACTTTTTTAACCATGATTAATATTACTTAATCAGAATATTAAGGAATAATTAAGAATTCAGTCACATATTTTTTTCAAGGGTAATCTGAAAGTTAGAGAATATGGAATAATTTTAAACACATTTAAAAGCAACAAGGAATCTTGGCAATGTGTGGTATGCCCCTGAAAATGTTAGTCTGCTGAAAGTCTTTTTTCCTGCCCTTGAAATTTATATGATATTTCTTCTGAGCATAAATATCAAACCTACCTTGAAATTAGGAATATGAGACTCAGTATAAATATATTATTTTACTGTCTGTTATAGAAAAACAGTATTTCAGTGTGTATTCCAGTCTACCTTTTTACCCATTACTTTTCCTAATATATGGAGCTGTTAGCAATAAGCAATTTCCTCAATAAAAATGTTATCAAAACAAATAAATTTTCCTGATGCATTTTTAATAGACATATAAAGTTCACTGTTGCTTTAGGTTTTAGGTTCTTTTTTTAAATAAAAACTTTCCTTTTTTGTATCTAATTTAATACATATAATACTTTTTCAGCTGCATTATTCATATTTTCTTTTATTTAGGCAACTTTCTAATCTCAAAGTAATATCCAATTTCAGTCTGTTCTACATATATGGATTCTGTTTGGGAGATTGCATACCTCTTGAAATTGTTCTTTAAATGAAATTGTATCAGTCTAGTCTTGTGCCTTACTGACTTTGCAATGCTGTGATAGATATTGAATGCCGATGTAGAAGAAAAGAACTACATGTGAAGGTCCTAGTTATTTTAATTGATACTATTAGTTGTTTTTCTTTTGTTGTCTTGCTAGTTTTTTTCTTTATACTTTTGTTATACTGGTTTTATTCTCTTTTAAGTATTGTTAGCCATTAGAAGGTCAAGGAACACCACAGTTAAAAGTGCCACCATGTGCCATAGAAGAGAAGAAATCACCATAGTTAGAAATGCCACCAAAACTTCTCATCCATATATTCCTGGCCATAATCAGAAATGACAGGAAAATAATTAATCTTAAAGGATAAATACCTGAAGATGCAAAACCAAATAAAACTATTGTGACAATGGTCAATTCAGTGTTTGTTAAAGCAAAATGCATAGTGGAAAAATATCTGGATTTCTGTGGCACATTATAAAGAGTTGATAAACCCAGTGAATTTACCATAAGACAGAACAGTATTAGAGTATTCTGCTGTCTTGGGAAGCTGTTTTGTTCTTTCTAACAGTGGGGCAGGGATTGACTTTAATTTAACCAGAAGTATTGATCCAATTCTCAATAGATATCCTCTCACCTTTCACCTTACATGGCCAAAGGTACCAACAAACTTGTATAGGGTTGGGGCTGTTGTTGTTACAGCACTGCAAAATCCCTTAACTCTGAATAAAGTTATGCTCTTTGCCAATCCTATAGCAATGTCTTTTCTTAAACCCACAGTGAGATAAAACTATTAAAGGCATATTAAACCCGCAAGAAAGTAGTTGAGTTAATAATTATCTGTAAAACTGCCTTGCCATTTTTATTACTATTGTTATCAGGTATAGATTCAAGGTGTGTGAGAACCCAGTGTAAAGTTATATTAATTGTTGCTGTTTTTTCAAGGCACTATTTTTCTTATTTATCATTTTGTTATTTTTTTTATTTTTATAAGTATTGTTAGCAGCCCAGAGTTATAATGTATGTGAGATGACTTATTATTAATTCAGTAAATAAATAAATATGTACAGTCATTGGATAATTTTGACTAGATTCATATTTTTGACTATTGGATTTTTCTCAAGGATATCTTCATAATACATACACTGTGCCAAGTAATGCAAATATTGTAATTGACAAGTTGAGATTCTGTTCACTCCTGTGTATATTTGATTTCCATATCTTTTAGTATAGCACCAAGTTCACTAATCATTGTTGGTACCATCACTACTTTCTTTTTCCACATTTCTTCATTCTCCATTTGAAGGTCATTCTTACTTCCCTCTTGTTTCTTACTTATTGACCCTTTTATTTCTAGCTATTGCAATGTAATTATGCATATCATCTTCTTCATCATCCTCTAACTCTGTGTTTCCACTGTGGCTGTACCATTTCCATTACAAGCACAATAAGAGTGTAAATGAGTTAGAAGTAACATCTGCTGAAATAAGCATAACAACATTTATGAGTCAACCATTCATTGAATACCATGCTGCAGCACACATCTAAACAAGAACAGAACACGCTTAATGAATACCACAACTATGAGCCTTTCCTTTTTGGAAAATAAACTTTGATTTATAGTTACTCTTAATTATGTTCCCAGTTACAAAGAGGTTTTCTTATTTGACTGTTCATATGGCTGAGGAAGCATTCACCAGATGTTCTTTGGGTGTTTCAGTCAACAGTATGTTAATGAAGAGGTATTACCATCAAATACTTTAACAGGTGCAGTTTAAACTGGCAGGTGCAACATTACAGATTAATATATGCAATGAGGGAGCAAAATGCTGTCACCCATCTTCAAGACAAAGTAAATGCCATGGAAGTAGGTGAGCTGTGACAGATGCTAAATTTTTGAACCATGTCACACCAGAATGAAATGAAGGGCCCTTAAATGTTTCTCCACAATCACAGCAATACTTTGAATTCTGCTATTTTAGGCACACTTGAGTAATAGTCAGCATCACTGCACATAATAGGACTGTATTTATCAACAACTTGTCCCGCTATAATACAGAGCACGGAATGTAGGTTTTTTTCTCATCCTTGGCTGTTAGATTTTAACAAAATTTTACTCCAAATTAAATTTTTGACTAGATGGAGATGGATAAACTGGGAGAGTGAATTAAGTGGCTAATGACCAGATCTCACAATCTAACTTAAGATTAAACTAGATTAAGTCTAATCTAGTTTAAGTCTCCCATCAGCTTGTATATTTAGCAAATATTCTGACATTGTTTATCAGCTCTGAGAAATATCATATGCATTTTTAAGACCTGCAGCTTGAGATAAATGGATACAGTGCCAAAAAAATCCTCACAAACAAATGCACGCATCCAAAATGGAAACACTTTATCAATAAGTAGTGCTCTGTTGATTGCTTATAGAAGTGAGACTAACCTTATGCAGGCAACCGGATCATAAATACTTAATTTCTCCTGCAAGATAATTATGTTCAGGCTTTGTAGCAGACAATTGTAAGGTTAGAAAGTTGCCACGATAGACTTTCAGTTCCTACTCAGTGGTGTGAAAAACTGTAGGAATATGTAGTAAAACCTGGCATGATGTACCATTTGTTGTCAGTGACGATTATTCATAATGAACTAGGAGAAATGGCTGACACATTAGAAAAGAAAATTTAAAAAGTATCTAGGTGATTTTGAAATTGGTAGGTTTGCAATTGCATGTTGCCTGATCCTCCATCATCCAATGGAAATGTACAGTATTAAGTATCATGAAGCCCTATATTTCATATTTATCAGTCTTACATCCACTTTTGAGATTATGTCATGTGATAGAGTATAGGAGGATTCAATTACACAATAGAGGCATTGTTTTTTAGATCTAGAAACTGCACAAAAATACTGTCCTTGAGGTCCGTTGCAGGCACCAAGGAAAGTCTCTCTCAAACTAAGAGAGTAAACATGATTCTTTGTGATTCTTTTCCTACTCAGTGCTTTATTTAAGCTCTGCAGCATAGTGTAGAAACTCACATTGACAGATCCTATTTTGGGTCAAAAGAGAATCCCCCCCAATATTTTATGATAATGACACTTCCATTCTTTCTTTCTGAATGGTGGGGCCAAGAAGGGTGCTACAGTCCTTTCCAATGTATTGTGAGGAAAGAAGATGCACTCTAAATTACTCTAAATTCATATCCCAAGTTTATGATTTTTTCAAAAAATAGACAAACCATGTTGTTTACCAAGTAAGGCACTACATCATATATTAGGATTCAGAATGGAATATCCACGTTCTATGGGTCACAGAAAATGTCTGCATTCAAATCAAATATTTATTCACCAGCATGAATATATATATATATATAAAAAAATAACAAGCAGTAATATTTAAATCTGAATTAAAAGTGTACATTATACTACATGTGAAATAATAATTATAGTATGTATTGTATTGCATAGTCCATCGAAGATTTTAAAAAAATAAAGTGATGCAGATAAGTGCATATAATTGTTTTCTAGTCTACTTAAAAGATCAAGCCTAAAAGAGATTAAAATATTTTTGTTATTTATATTTATTTAACTTGTCTGTGTCTTAACTATGGCATCTCATGATGCTAGTAATGTAAATTTAGTAACCACTTGCTATTATGGAATTTTTAATAAAAAATCAGACACGGGATTAATCTGAATAGCCAGGAGGTGTTAAACAAGGGTTGCATGAAGATCTCGAGGAGTGGCAGTATAGCAGGATGTGGGCCAAAGATTCAGAGGTCTCTTAGTCACATGGACAGCATCTTTTCACACAGGAGATCTTCCTGTATTTGCTTTTGAGGACTGGTGATTGAAACACATAAAAACTGAAACAACGAGAAAGCCTTAGAAGCTAGCATTTGCCATTTTGAGATAATTTTATCTAACAGGTGACTTTGCTCTCTAAATTTTCCAGGAAAAACAATTGTTATCTGTAAAGAAACTATTCATCACTGTGAATAGTTTCTGACAAAGATTGGTGTGGCATTCCGTCTTGTGTTCCAAGTGCCACATCATAAATCAAAGTTGGGTTTAAACCTCATTTGGCAAGCAGATTTATACATTGGTTAAAGTAGTTATATTATCCAAAAGTTTTAGGCCCCTTAACTTTGCATAATTAACATCGCTCCATGAAGCTAATTTCACTCAAACTTAATGACTTGCAACCTTTCTCCATTTTTAGAGCATCCAATGGATATGCAAAACCAAAGAAATCATAAAACAGCATCAGTACACTAAATGAGCTTAGCACAACCACCTGTTGCTATGCAATCAGAAATCCAAGTGAAAAGTTCAACCCAGCTTTTTATTGTTTTAGTGACTTTTCCTCAAGACATACCTTATTTAAATGTGTTACTCCTTACATTTGCTCAAGGGAGGTTTCCAAGTGTCCCACATAAGAATGTCAGCAGATCTGCTGAGCCAATGGTGCATGCATTGTTGTTCTGTTCTTTGAACTGGGAGTCTTGACATTTACTTATAACACATGTAAAAAAATATACCAAGGTAGCTTTTATGACAGTTTTTTTTATCAGGTTGAAACCCAGATACTGTTTTTACAAGATGGCAAAATTTGACTCTGATTCTGACTATTAGGAAACAAATGGTGCTTTAAACGTAGATCAGCATGCTGATTTAATTTTATTTATTTATTTATTAAGTCAATACACTTCCCATCTCGCTGCAAGTGACCCTTGTTGCTTATTTTTATTTTTCCTTCTTCCATGTTAGCACTTTGTGTCTGTTGATGCATTATTTCTCTCTTAAACAAACAAAAGTGATAGCAAAGTAAACTCTACCCTAGAGAGTTTACATCTATTAATGATTTCAGTCCTTTCTTATTCTATTTCATTTATCTTTATGCCATTTTTTTACTGTCCATACTGTATTACTATATCACTGTAATTATTATAATTTTAATGTTAATAGCAAGTACTGTTCAACCCCATCCAACAACTTTACCCAAAAGGCCCTGAAATGTGGTTTGGTGAAGGGGATCATGAACGAAGATGGAGATGATCAAGGGTTGATTTGATTCTGTTTTTACTGCCATGGTGGGGGGGGGGTTAATGGATTTTATTATATGGTAGATTTTTAAAATTTTGTGAGCAATATATTTGTGAGTTAGGCTACTATATAAATTTGTTTAATAAATAAAATAATACATTCTTACAGTTATACATTATTTTTGGAAAGAATTGATTTAATAATCCTTAC
>JANHZU010002674.1:56730-72451 GCA_032468055.1 Acrochordus granulatus | reverse complement strand
CACGAAAATCAAGCTTAGTATTTTCTCTTTTTTTTTAAGAAAATGGATTCAAATATTGAAAACATTTCTAAATTTATAAGACAACATCCACACATTTGAACCTGCCAGCAGATTGTGTGGTGTCCACGCATAAATTTGGTCATGGGAAATTTTCTTCCTTCAAAGGCAGACCATAGCAAGAAAAATCATCATGGAAGACTGAAGAACAATTTTATTTAGATTGACTCTAATAACATAATATTGCAAGTCTTTTTGTGTTCACCTCCTCTCTCTTTCATAACCATATGAATTAAAGAGGTTTGTGTCTGAGATGTTTGCATATATTTTCTGTATAGCCTGAACTTAATCATGTTTTCCTTCTTATGTCTTTGGAAACGGTTCTCTCCACTGTTCCTGAAGGCCATCCTCTTTACTCTTTGCATAAACCACCACAACAGAAAATTACTTAGCCTTTTCCTAGTTAACATTACTAAATATATGAATCTTCTTTTCTTGGCATATATAACCACTACTGTGTTAATTATATACCAAAATAGGTTTGCATTGTCATCTTGCAGAAATCATGTATTTAATTTCTCTTTCTATATGCTGTCAATCTTCTTCTGCTTTCATCTCCAGTTTGCAAGTCCCAATTTCTGAATGAAGCCTGTCTTTCATTGTCCTATGTTGCCATGTTAGAATTTTTTTAAAATGAAGAAAAGTGCTTTATGATAGGATATGATTCACTACAATATGCATATAATATTCTTTGCCTTCAGCAAGATGCACTCTAAGATAATCTATGCAAAAACTCTTAAGAAATTGAATTTGACCATTCTGGTGGAGGACAAAGCTGTACAGGTAACAGTGGGTTGAACAGACATCTTCTGTGTGGGATTCCTAGACATTGGTGAAAGTACTTTCATTGTGAGAGAAGGAAGGGTGGAGCCAGGGGTTAAGAGGGGAATCAGTCTTGATTCGCAACCAGGCAACCCCTCATGGGGACTATTGGTCTTTGTTTAAGAATGCAGGTGTTCAGCAGGCAGTTGGAGAAATTCTTGTAACTTTATAATATCAATAAATCTGTTAGCTAGAACTGCATTGTCTAAACCTGAACCTTCACACTCAATACTCATATTTTTCTAATGAATGATAGCATCCATTATAGTAAATTGTGTACAGTTGAAGAGGAAACAGTGTAGGTTACAAAATCATCCTCCACTCTATTTTGGCCTTGTGCTGATCTCTTTTGAGATTGATAATTAGACTGATTTGGTCTCAAAAATCCATAATCATAATAGCTTAAACATTTTGTGTCCATATTTCATGTATTCATTGGATTCAGGTCAGTTTCTGCATCAATCTGTAATCTTCTAAAACAGTATCTGCTCAGAAATGAATGTTAAATATAGATTCATTTATAATATTGATTGACAAAAAACACAGTCATGAATACATATACATACATAAGATTTTATATGTTAAGATTTTATATGTTAAGAATTTAAGAATATAAGATTTTATATGTTAAGAATTCCTAGAAGCACATGTTCCAAAGGCTGCATAAGCCTCCATCAGCAATTACTCCAGAATATATGGATTTGAATATATGGATTTAGATATGAATTTCACAGACTATGGGAAATTTGTGAAGGTATTCAAATCTTTTGGCTTGTTTGAGAGTCCTATGTATATTTTCCTAGTAGCAAATTTGTTTTGCACCAAAACTTGTTTGTTCTTCCCAACATACACACATACGGGCACAGCACTGCGTAAAAGTCTTAGGCCATCATCCTTTTTGCTGTTTTAGCAAAGGTTTAATGACCATCTGAAATTATTTTTCAATCTCTGGATTAAGAGAAAAACAGAAAATACAAGAAATATGTAAACAAAGTTTAAACAAACACAATTTTCAAAACAATTTTCAGGCAAAAGTCAGTATTACATAGTCAGTATGAAATGCTTGCCACTTTAGCCAATGGAAGCTGTTTTTTCTGCTTTTTCCTGTTTTTGAATACTGCATACAGATTTCCTGTATTTTGTCTGTATTCTAATAAAGACTGAGACATAATTATATATAGTCATTATACCATTGCTAAAACAACAAATGTAATGGTGGTCTAAGATTTTGGCACAATACTACATACATACATACATATATAAATAATGAAAACTGCATTTTGATATATAGAGGAGGAGGGTGTAACTGAAACAGTAAGTCCATGTCCCATATTCTTGTTTCAATGCTGTTGCTTTTCCTCAGTTAAAGAATATTTGAACTTTCAAAAAATCTTTAAGAAACTCATCAAAGGTTTCTGAGCACATTCAACAGCCTTGGGAATATAAGTAAAAGCTAAAGAATAGGAAGTTGAAAGTCGAAATAAAAAGCTTTTATGGTTTTTTTTACACTGGAAGAGATATTCAATGAATGTTCAGTTCTTTATATGCAAGATGAAATTAAGGGTGAGTATTAAGGTGGTCAAAGTTGCTGATGATACTAAACTGTTCAGGATAGTAATATAAAAATGAAATTGTGAAGAGCTTCAAAAACAATTATTTAAACTTGTAAATCATTTCAATGTAAGGAGTACAAAGAGATCCACATTAGCACAAAATATCCAGGTTTCACAAATATATTATGGAACTGAGCTGTCTATGACCAATCATGAAGTCCAGCTGGGTGACCTTGGGCCAGTCATTGTCTCTCAGCCCAACTTACCTCACAGGGTTGTTATTGCAGAGGAAGGAGTGTGGGATAAGTTTGCTGCCTTGAGTTATTTGTAAAAATAATAAAGGTAGGGCACAAATAAATAAATATATCTTGCAATCATGGTGGATAGTTAAATGAAAATGTCAACCCCATTTGTAGCAGATATAAATAGGAGGAATTGCTTCTTTTTTTGCAATTAAGAAACAAATGGAAAATTTAAAAAGCCCTTTGCAGAATTCTGCAAAACTTCAGAATTTCTAGTCATCACTTCTAGTGTGGACAATATAGATGAAAAGGGAGGTTCTTTCCTTTCTTGAAGTCTTTTATTAAAGTGGGTACACAATTTCTGATTACCTGAAGGCCACAGAAGGCTTTGTACTACATGTTGAGAAACAAACTTCAAAATAGAGAAGTAAAGCATGGTGGGGATAGGAGAGTATGGGGATAGGATTTCAGAATTTGTCAATGGTGAAATCCGATGTGCCTCTTTTTCTCCTTAAGTTTTTCATTAACACCCAGAAAGGAGAGTAGGAAAAAAAGATGGAGTCACAAAATAATGGAACTCTTTGGTTCTATTTTTTGCATTCTTATGTTAAAACTAAGGAGATTTAATGATGCTTTTCAAATGCCATCAGTTACTGTACTACTGTGCTAATAATCAGCTACCCTTTTTCAATGCCACCTCTTTCTTTCAAAATGTTTTCTTCCTCTACTTGACCAGCAATTTATCTCCAAGAATCTGGATCCATGAGCTTTCTATTTTGACACAAAGCTTTTACAAAACAAAAAGAAAAAGTGTACTGAAATTTGGCCAGTAGGAGCTCTATGTTGGAAGCAAGAGATATAAAACAATGCAACTGTAGACTTCTTTTAAAAATAGAAGCAAAGATGGATTTTGCTTTGGGGAAATGTGAAAAGAAGACAACATGCAGGAGGCAATTTAATTAACTCCAGGGGGGGAACCAGTTGCTCTCTTCCTGTACTTTTAACTGGTGTTTGATCTGTGGAAATCAGTAAGTGAAGGTTTTTTTTCCAGTTTGCTCTTTTGGCAATCTGGCTGTTGAAAAAGAAGCAAAATAAAACACAGTACTATACTGCATTTCCTGCAGTGTCAGTGTTCACAGTATTTGTATGGGAAAAGAGGCTGTTAACAATAAGCTGAGTGACTGTATGTAAACCATGACATGTATGAGTTAGGGGCCTTGTATGCACCAAGAGAGGCATTCATAGTAGGAATGTGAATTGCCTGACTCATTTTTAACACTTGGGTTAGATCAGGCCAATAATCATCCTACTTCAGTATTTTACCGATCAAATATCTCTAGAATACCACTTCATACAAATCTCCATCCTGCAAAGCCAAACAGAAAGTGAGCTAGGATGCACACTCCCCTTGTTCTATCCACTCTTGTTTCAGATTCAGATATTTCATTGACCTAGAATGGTTAGACTCTGGTACAGCAGCTCTCAGTATGCTTGCAAGACAACAGTAATATAAAATAATAACATAACAATGAATGAAGTTCATTCAATAGTAAAGTGTGAGTCCAAAGTGTTCAGCCAGTACAACAGAACCATGATATATTGATAAATATGAATGTACCTTACACAGTACTTCTGGGTTAATTTAGAATTAAACGGGGTGGGGAGGACTGTCTCTGTGTCTGGTTGTTTTGGTATGCAATACCCTATACAAATATAAATACAAATACTTTATTGGCCAAGTGTGATTAGACACACAAGGAATCTGGCTTCAGTACAGCAGTTCTCAGTATATTTGCAAACAGCAGTAAATAGAATAATAACATGGCAATAATGAAGTTAAAGTTTACATCTAAAGTATGCAGCCAAGAGAAAGGAGATATTTATATATTTACTATAGCACTGTCCAGAGGGAAAAGATTCAAACAAATTGTGTCAAGAACGAGAGGGGTCTGCAGATATCTTCTTCACCCATCTTGTGTCGCTCTCAATATACAGGTCCTGTATACAGGCTAGCTGCAATTATTCTTTCTGCAGTTATGCCTGTTCTTTGAAGTCCTTACCTGTCCTTCAAGGTTGCTGCATTGAACCAGACAGTTATAAATGTACAAAGAACAGACTCAATGATTTCTTTGTAGAACTGTATCAACAACTCTTAAGGCAGGTTGAACTTCTTTAGCTGATGTAACAAGTGCATCCTCTGATGTGCCTTCTTAATTATGGTGCTAATGGTAGCATCCATTTCAAGTCTTGATAGATTAGAGAGCCCAGTAACTTGAAGGATTGTCCCTCAAAGAGGGCTTCAAGGATTTAAAGTCTATTAACACACCCCACCCACCCATCTCCCCAAATGCTTTCAAGTTTCCCTTCTTCACTTTCCCAACCTGATTATGTAGACCTGCCAATGTCTCCAGGCTTGAAACATGAGTCTTCCATGACAGATCTGTTCTTAAGCATTGCATAAGTTTAAGGTGTCAGGCATAAAAAAAAAAGTCAGGCAGCATCAAGCAGGTACAGCTCTGGAATCATCCAGGGTTGTCAGCTTTGTTAAGACAATACTTAACTCTTGATCCTTGAAGACCTAACAGCTCTTAATGAGATCGAATTCCATCAGCAGCTTTTCATTGCTTACTCCACAGAAGCAGGAATTGGCAACTTTGATAAGTAATGGACACACTGTGTTATGAAGTTATTAGAAAAGAGACAGTCTCTATCATGGATTTGTTGTTTTATTCTTTTCATGGTTTTATACCACTTTATTCAAAAGGTCAGGACTCAAGACACATCAACTTAACTGTTAAAAGCCCATCTATTCACTTCCCATGAAAATAACATTATAAAATGTCCTACCCAAGGTCACCCAATGTTAAGCACTAGGCATCAAATACTCATTTATGACTTTCAGTGCCTAATGGAATACCTGAAGCATAAGGGAAAAGTATATCTTAGATGGTACATTACATAAATTGGGGATGTCTATAAAAAAGATCTGCCTCCTGATCAATGCTCCTCTTTCCTCTTTAGATTTCTGCACAGGTGGGCAGATTCACGCATAATAAAATGATTCTTCAGTATCTTCAGAATTTCTTTAAAGGGTGTTAGGCTTATTCTAGAGCTGACATTAATTTTTATACATTGCCCATCTCAAAATAGCTAAATTGTTTGGGTCTAGCTATTAGAATCCAGCCATTGCATATCTAAATTGAGGCTTATGCTGCGGAGTCCTTGGTGCTCTCTGAGCTTGGTTGTTTTCTTGCAGATGTTTTATTACCAGAACTAGGTAACATCAGAACATTTTGGTTCTATTTATATGACCTTTCTGAGTATACATCCTATCTTTCTTTGGACTGTTTCTATTGTTTCAGTTTTGTTGTATAGAGGACACAGATTCATCTCTAACTGGGTATTAAATATATATATTTAAACACATGTAAGTAAATAAAGAACTTAGAAAATTCTCCTTTACTTCTTCCCTTCCCCTATTTTCCACTGCTTTGTTTTCCGTTGTATTTATACCAAGAAAAAAAAACTTTCAATACAATTATGTTTAAAAAAAGAAAATTCTGAGATCAGCAAGTACAGTTTCAAGAAGAGTATGAAAGTTGCAAGACAGCTGATGACATTACTAGCCTCTTTTCTTCCCTTCTATTTATTTAGTCATTTCAAAATTTCAGTATGGAGAACCCTTGCTAATATTTATTAGCTGATTTCTTTGCTCAACTAATCACAATTCCCACAGAACACAACAAAAGCCAATTTGTCAACTTGTAGGAGTCCATCACAAGCTTATTAAACTCATCCAGTTTTCAGAGATTGATAGACTCAGATTGTTTTTTTACTGAGAAACAGAGGATACATGACACACAAAAGAGACTGAAAAGCAAACATATAAATCAAAATTAAACCTCACTGCTGACAACGGCTGCATGCCAGCATTGCTGTATTCTTCTTTTTCATTGCTGGCATATAAAGGCTTACATTAGCTTTGTTTCTTTTCCCCTTATTTATTCTTGTTGTAATGTGAGAAGATGTAGCTCTAATAGATCACAGCTTATTGTATACAGCTTCTGCATGCTGAAGAAATACCTCATTTCATGTGACCAGGCTAATTTAATCGGACTAACATGGAGTACGTGGCTTCGTTACTGAGTCCTCTACTGACAGCCAGCAAACCAGACTGGACCTATTGTTTGGTGGACTGAAGCAGCTGCTTCAGGCAAAATATTTGGTTAACTTTGAATTAGGAAGGGTGCCCTACCCCTACTTCTTGGGGAAACCCTGTGAACAAATCCATTCTCTGCATACTAGGAGTAGTTTATACAAAGAGAATACCACAGAAAAACTGCAGGATGGTATTGAAGCAGAATATCTCAGAACCATGGTACTTTTCCAGTTTTCTGAGTTGCCAATCAAAGGTAGGTATGGATGACAATCTATGGGAAGAAGTATTTCCTCAAATTCTTGTAGTTGAATGTGCCCAAACAAGTACAAAGCCGTAATTTACAGAAGAAGATAGACTCTGCCTGTCCTTCTTTACTGACTGCTTTGTTTAAGGAACATTTGAAGTTACAACAATGTAAAAAAAACCTCAACTTTGTGACCAATCCTTGCATTTATGACCGCTGCAGTGTGCTGCAGTCACATGATTGCCATTTGGATGCTTGGCAACCAGCTTCCAACAAGCAGAACAAATGAAGAATGTTGAAATACTATCATGGATTGTGGTCATGTGATTTTTCACATAACAAGCAAATGGGAAATGACATTGTAAATCTGTCATGGTCACATGATTTTTATACTTAGCAACCACTGGACTTAGTAACAGAATTACCTGTCTCAGTTGTGGTTGCTAAGCAAGGACTAACATATTTCTAATGATTATATTGTGGAGAAAGCATTTAGAAATATCTACACTGTTTGCTCCTACTTTGACATCTTATGCAAATGGGGAACAAAAGAGAAGAGGCAACCAGCAGCAAAATGGATGGACTCACAACGACAATCATTGGAATATTTGAAATAACAGGTTACAGAAAACAACCTGATGGTACATTATAATCATCATCATTCATTTGCAGTTTGATGCACATGTCTCATCTACTCCAATCCTGAGCTGCTTCCAAAATGTTCCAACTCAACCCTTGGTTCAATACGTGGCTTGAGATGTGTGATTAATTATACTGGCTGAAAGGACAGACACTTACCATGAAAGGTTCCACCTTTGCCTCCATCAACTTTTTCAATGACAGAGCAAATGGCAGTGGTTTCACACAATGAAAAAAAATGATTCTTTTAACCATGCACAGTTATCAGAGGCCAGGCCAGTATTTATTTGTAAGGTGACATTTCAAAAATTTGAATTTTGAATTGCAGCTAAGCTGAGTCCAAAATGATTTAATTACTGTATAAAACTAGTTGAAATTACTCTGGCATGTGCGTGGGTGGGCAACGGGTGGATGAGTGTATTCCTAACTGCATTTCACATGCCAAGATATATTTTCTCTTTTTTCAAAAAAAAATCACATTGAATGTTCCCCTTTTCTTCTAAATTGCTGCCATTTTTCAAACGACATATTTCCAGCTCAACAGATTTTTATATTATCATATTTGACAAATTTTCTCCCAGGATTTTGTTACTGTCTCCTCAGAAAGATTAATTATGAGGCACAGCAAAGAACCAGAGCAGAATTATAATTTTATATAATGGCTACAAGCTTGCACATGCAATTGTTTGAGCACTTTTTGAAACATTCTTTTTATATTTTTCCTACTCTTTCTTTTTCATGTTTCATCTCAAATATGTATTCTTTTTTATTTAAATTACATTTGAATTAAATTATATCCAACTAGAGAAATTATATAAAGCAAATAACAACAACAGTATTCACACTTTTTCTCACTTTGACAGAAGTTTTGATGTTATTTTGACTGAAATACTGTATATATTATTTCCTAGAAATACTCTCTTCATTTCTTATAAATGATAGTTATAATTTGTACAGCAATTGAAGGTTGCCTTAAATTCTTCTATGACAGTGTTCTCTGGATAATAAAATATGTGCTGGATACCATACACATATGCTAAGCCAGAGTTTCATATAATCATTGTTGTCGAATAAGCTAGTATGGCAAAGCTCAGACTTTATTCTAATTAAGAAATTGTGGTTTACCAATCCTGATTAATAAGTTCAACCATGTTGCTAAGTCAGAAATAAAACACTTAACAATTCTACAACTTTTACCAATACAAAAGCCTCACTGGGGTTTGCACATCAAGGACTTCACCTCATTCCTAGGCAAGAGCAAAGTTCATAGTGGCTATGATTGTGGAGGGGTATTTTTTTTAAAAAAGGTGCCTTAAGCTTTTGCAAGGCTGAAAGCACTTACTTTACCTCTGCAGTCCCTCAACCCTGGTATGCAAAACCTTCTTCTTCTTCTTTCAGCTGCTCCTGTCAGGGGTCACCACAGAAAATCTTCTGTTCCCATCTTCCTCGGTCTTCAGCATCCTCCTCAGTCACACCAAACTCCTGAATATCCTCTCTCACAGCACACATGTACCTCCTCCTAGGCCTTCCTCCTCCTTCTGCCTGGTAGCTCCATCCTCAACAACTTCTTCCCAATATACATTTCATCCTTCCGCAACACATGCCCAAACCATCTAAGTCTGGCTTGTCATCGCCAAACCTTCCTACCTGTGCTGTTCCTCTAATATACTCATTTCTAATCTTGTCCAACTTTGTCACACCCAATGAAAATCTCAGCATCTTCAACTCTGCCATCTCTAGCTCTGCCTCTTGTCTTAAAACCAATTTTTTAAAAGAAAAATAATCTCACTCATTCTGGGAGCAGAAAAGTATACTGGAAGACTAAATGAGTAATGGGAGTTCAATTTTTTTTTTTTTTGCAATTTTGGTTTAATTCTGTATGTCACTTGGTCACTGAACTATTGAGCTCTTATATCTACATATGGAGCTTTTCTCTGTATAAACATGGATTTCCCAAATTCACATGCACTGCTTTAACTGTGCCATTAGTTATAGGAAACCACAGCATTAAAGAAAAAAACCAAGCCAATGAATGTCTTTGAGTTAGGTAAACATAAGGACCATCGTCATGTTGAGCTTCACTGGGTCAATTTGACAGAGAAGAGGTCCTGGATTGCCTCCACTGAATGCTGTCAGTTAAAAAACAGTCACTTTTAGTGGCTTGGATTTCTGGAGTCCAATGGATATCCACAAACTTGTTTTCAATAACATATTTTGAAGTATCTATGACTGCCTTTATACACTGCACATACCAGACTATGATAACCTTGCAGAGATAAACCATTTGCCTCCATGAAACTGCTTAATCTTGAGCATACTGACCTGAGAGCTGCACTCTTCTAAATCATACTGGGTAAGTATAATCTATCTTGATAGAAAGCAGGATTCCATGTACTGTATCTCCAGAAAAGTAAAAGTAACAAATTTATGCAGTTCTACTTGACATCAGCCAGGAGGGGAATAGTTTATAAAGGAGAAAGAGGGAGCAAGACTGTATGTACTGTCTGATATACACCCCTCTATGTCCTTATTATTGTGAAGCCTTAATTCACATATGATGTTTTGTTTACAAAAACTATTTATATTGATGAATTAATCTGAAGTTAAACATTGTACTGAGGTGGTACATTGTCTCATTTCAATCAGCACATAATGACAGACAATTAACAATAACTGTCAAATTCAATGGGGAGAGTGAAATGAGATCCCCTGAGAAGTGCTATTATTATCAGTCTTCCACTCCTTCAAAATGCAATATTACCAATACTGGATCATCTTAATGGTTTATTTCGCATGTTTAGATTATTCCTCCTTCTGCATTCTACACAAACATATGTTGTTGCCAATGCCAGTCCAAGAGAATTTTGCTTCCTCAAGAGAATTTTCCTGGCTCCTTCTTCCACATTTATGACAGTGAGAGACTGTCAGGCTGACCTTAGGTTTTCTTAACCTGAAATTCTCCTTTTCCTCTGTTTTGACTTAAAAAGTCCAAAAACTATGCTAAGGGTGGACTTTAAAAAGGCAAAGGAGGGGAGATTATCCATCACTCACTTCAGTTCTAGACAGGATAAACTGATCAGAAGTGGCATCTCTTCACCACAGATTCCTCTTTCAGCTGTCATCTTTCTTGGGCTGTTCTCCAAGGACAATTTTCACAATTTTCCAGCTGCTAGAAACCTCTGCACCCTATTGCATTCTCATGGCCATTTCTTTAAACACTGACCCAGTTTGGATAAATCATCAATTTAAAATAGTGTCAAATTTCTCTAATTTCCTTATGTGGTGTAACCCTTACTGTCTACTTTTCCCACAATTTTAATAAACATTGGATGCAACCCTGTGGTTCATATATCATAAGTCATAGAGTGAAATACAGACACACAGCAGCAGCAAAATTTTATTCCAAAAGGCTGGGTCTCTCTGGAGTTACTCTCCATCAGGTTTTATTGATTCAAATTTAATTTCAGCACACTTTGAGGTCATTTTAAAGATAAGAGAATTGTCCCTTCCATTACTAACAACTGTCCTGGGGGGAAAATCATTATTACGGTTGGTCAAATGCTTTAGCTTGGTGCCAGCGCTCCTGAGTGAATAAATTCTTGCAAAAGACTTAATGAGATATAAGAAATTTCAGAGAGAAATCAAAACAGGTAGTCTAGATATTCCAACAAACTCCCTTTCCCCCAACACAACACATGTACTAACACATGCAAATAAACAGGGAATTAGAAATAGGAGCATAGGTAAAGAGTTTGGCATTAATTCTGAAGAGCATAATAATAAACCTGGATAAAAATATGACCACTCCACTAAGATAACATTCAGCAAACCATTCTTGAAATATGTGTTCATACTGGCCCTTAATTTCAAATATCTTTTGGCAGCATTCTGAGAGTTCACAATGGTTGATCTATATTCTAAAGCAGTGGTTCTTAACCTTTTTTGAGTCATGGATCCCTTTAAAAATCAATATAACTTTAATCCAAATTATACTTGGAGCCCCAATGTAGTGTATATGGATGGTAACGTGCCTGCGAATAGCTTAATTGAATCATTCATAGATTCCCTGCTGCACATACATTTATAATACAACTGACTTTCAAATCCAGCATATATGTAATGAAGAATTAGAGGAGAGATTAAAGTTGTAGATTCAGACTCTAATATATGCAGAAAAAGGGAAATGTTCCAATCATACTTAAATGCATCTTCTAGCTGCATCAGTCTTAGGCTATTAATAAATCTGCATCCTCATAACTTACAATATTAACCAGACTGTCAATAAAAGAATTTGAGACACTACTAAATAGGCAAGAAGAATAATGGGCCATTAATTTCACTGAACATGGAAAGTTAAAAGAGAAATATCCATCTGTCATTTCAATTTATTTTGGTAATGACAGAATAAATATATTCTGAGATGAATATCTGACAGTTTAAGAATTTAGGGCAAATTGCTTCAGAAATCAACTAAATTATTTTCATAATTGCAAGATTTTGAATATTGTCTTAACCCAAATTAAACACAGCTGCAAATGTATAATGAAACTATGTCATATATAAATTGTCATATCAGATAAATTTCTACAAAAGCAGATATGCACTATATACACAAAAAACAATAGGCTGTCAATATTTGTATACCTTCTACATGTAGCAGATGTTGATATATTTGTTTTTTTTCTCTCTTTTTTTTGCTTGACAAGGTTTATTTTGTCAAGAATTATGTAATGTAAGTTACAATAATATGTAAGTTATAATAAATATTATATGAATTTAATTGCTGGAAATATAATTTAATCTAATAGGTCCTTCAAAGGTGATATCTGACCATCAATTTGGAATTAATCTGTTAGTTTTGAAGAATTTTAATTAGTAACATTCCCAGAATGTTTTTTCTGCATTTCTTTATCCATTGCATTCAGTTGATTGGGGGTGGGGAATCCCAAAGCAGAAAAATTCAGTGAAATCTGGAATCCTTATGATGGGTTGAAATCTTTGTTTCAGTTAAATGTGAGAAATCAGTCATGTTGGCTGGGGAATACAGGAGAGTCCTTTCTCAGACCTGTATCCTCCCAAGTATCCAAGTATGGATTTGGCATTAACCAAATGGGAGATACTGCATGGTTGCTGTTGTCCATGGCTGCTTTCAGAGGTTCCACTCTGCCAATAACCAGGTATGAAATACTTTATTTGGTTGGGCTCTAGGGAACATTTGGGATTATTGCTAGTGTATTGCTTTCCCTGCTGCACAGCATCATCTCTTCCTGCACTCTTGTATTCCATCCCTGGGTTGGCAGTAGAGTCCCCAAAATTGTTACTATTTTGAGATTTCAGTTTGCTGCCAGCAGCATAGAAGCTGGGGTGAATTTCTGGCCTCCATGGAAACCATGGACCTGTTCTCCCAAGTCATCCATAGCCCAACATATATTTATGGCTGCATATTAGATCTGTTTTTTTGTCTTGGGGTGGTTGTGATATGATCACTTGCCATCAATAGAGTGTACTTTCAGACTTGCAAGATTGATGTCAGCCCCTCAGGGTAAACCAGATAAGAAGAAGAATGAGTACTAACATCACTTTACTTTATTGTAAGGTTATAACAACAAAATTTGGCAAGTCTGAAAGTACAGTTTCTCCTCTCTTGCCTTTAAGTCCAAGAAACTAGGGAGGATCACTTCTGAGATGCTTCAGATGCTTCCATTCCCTCTGTGGAATTAAGTAATTAAGCTGCCTCTTAATTACCTTGTTTGCGGCTCCTCTTCCTCCTCCTCCTCCTGATCTCAAAGACATTTTCATAGACCATTACAGGTATGGTGTACAACTTGGAAATTCTCTTTGAAGAATTTCAAGAAGCAGGTGGCAGCTGTAGTCAAAAGGCTTTTCACAACTCCATCCAGACTGACACATATTCCTCTTTCACCTCCCAGTTTGTCTATTGTAACATGTATTTCATGGGCTACCCTTGAAGACCACTTAGAAGATTCAGCTATTCCAGAATTCAGCAGTGTGAACAGTTCCTTGGCTCTACTGGTTATCAGTGTGCTTCCAGGTGCAATTCACTGTGCTAGCCATCACCTATATATAACCCTACATGATATAGAGCCAGCTGTTTGAGGGTCCACCTGCATTCTGTGGTTTCTGCCTTTCTGATACATTCTGGCAAAGTAAGTGTAGTCTAAGTCCCTTTGATCAAACAATGATATCTTTCAGAATCAAGTGCACTTTCTTGGTAGTCACACCTTCTCTCTGGAATGAATTCCCCCGTGAGATCTGTACAGGTCCCACCCTGATGCCATTCATGACAGCCTTAAGGTTCAAGCCTTGGGGTGAGATGGATGGTATTCTCATTTGTGATGTGTTATGTTAGTTTGTTGTTGGATTGTCATCTTTATTACTTTACTTATTTTGTAGTTATTTTTGTAATTTTGGTTAACTTTTATATTTTACCATTTTTATATTATTTACTGCAGAGTTGATTGGAATTGAATAACATCCAAACTGTAATGGTATGTTAGAATGACCTTGGGAGATGGAGGAAAAAAATGCCACCTAGGAACAGTCAGATAAGAGAGGGCATAGACCGCAGCTGCATAATGGGGAGAAAAAGAGGTTCGTAAGAGATGCCCCTCCAGGTCCTCAGGCTGTAAAGGAGAATTATACTTGTGGACTTGCAAGATTCTGTTAATGTATCTTTATAATAAATAGAATTAGCTCATCTGGTCATATTTCCTGTCTGGTTTACCTGGGAAGGCTGACATCAATCTTGCAAATCTGACAGTACAAATCTCCTACCATTAACAGTCTGATAATTTAGGGCAGTCCCTTCTAAGCCTTTTAATCTGCCCATTATGCAGCTGCAGATTGTGTCTTCTCTTGTTTAAACTTTCCCTGGGCAGCATCTCTTCCTCTTATCTCCCAAGATCATTTCTACATACCATTATACATACTGATTAAATTAAAAATATACACTGGGGGACATCATTATGAGAAAAGTATTCCTTTGAGGCTTTTTCCAATCAAAATCATATGAGTAGTTTGGGAGACTTCAGTCTGATGGCGCAAAGTACAACCATAATGGCAACCACCACTTAAACGAATAAGAAAGAAATCTCCAATGTACTTTAAGAATTAAATTGAACACAGAATATTTTTTATCTTCATAAAATATTTGAGACTTTGGAAAATAAATTTTGATATGGCGTTAATGTTAATAATGCAAATATGCAGAATTTCTGTTAGGTTTCCTTATCAGTCAGTGCGAACTGAAAATGAAATGTACCTCCTCTTTGATCTTGGGGCTGGCTTTCACAGCCAAATTTGTTTTTTGTTTACTTTCTCTTCTCATTAAGAAAGCCTGGGGAAGCTTAAAAATCTCACAGTTCCCAGGAATATGGTCACAAAGTTACTGCAGCAAAGGAATGAGTGGGATATACATGCCATAAATATAGTACATAGATTTAGAGGACAGATGTACATTTCCTGCTGTTTGGGGAGATGAGCTGAGATCAAAACCAAGCTAGCTGCAATAACCTTGAAGCCAAATAGTCATCCACAAAGTCTACTTTATCTAAAAGAAATGTTTAGGATAACAATCTGTGTAATAGTCCTGTTTGATAGAAGTTGCAACATTCCTCATAAGTTACAGCAGAGTAAGAGGGATTTTCCCCCCAACTTTTATAGATGTAGATGGGTTTACAAAGTCATTTCTGGATTGACTTGCTTGGGTAAAACTAGGTTTCAGTTCCTTTTGAAACATTCTTGCCAAAATGTACCAGAATTTCCAGCATTGTTCTTACTTGTTAACAGGGAATGCTTTATAGATCTGGAAATAACTAAGATTTGTAACCTAGTATTTGCTTTCTGTATCTTAGTAAAAAAGGAGATAAAGTATCAATATCTGTATGGATATCAAGATTGTGAAAGTAAGACAAGAGGAAGGAAGGAAGGAAGGAAGGAAGGAAGGAAGGAAGGAAGGAAGGAAGGAAGGAAGGAAGGAAGGAAG
>JANHZU010002674.1:11730-22430 GCA_032468055.1 Acrochordus granulatus | reverse complement strand
TGGATTTTTTTTCAAGTAGAAGACGTTTCACCTTTTATCCAAAAGGCTTTCTCAATTGAGAAATTGAGAAAGCCTTTTGGATGAAAGGTGAAATGTCTTCTACTTGAAAAAAATCCAATCCAGATGCCTGTTTTTTAAACTTTTGTTGCGATCATTTGTAGAGTTTCTGAGTTTTGATCGTTCTGCCAAAATTAAAACAGGCTAGAAATAGTTGAAGAATTGAAAAATTCTTGAGTTCAGTTCATTTCTGATCATATGTACCCACAAGCTCTGTTTTAGCTCACATCTTTAGCTCTACCCATCGGAGTCCAGTGTAATCTATGCCTCTGAGGCATCCTGGTGGCTCCCTGCATCAGTCCCTGCAGTTTTCTTGTCGACATTTTATGAAATGGTTGCCTTCTTCTTCCTGGGGGTGAAAAAGAAGGAATCGCCCAGTTGGTTTTGTTCCCAAGGCATGATTAGAACTCATGGTCACACGGTTTCTAGCTTTGTCCCTTTAATCATCATCCCAATCTGAAGATGGAGGCTTCAATGAAAACTAAACGTTCTTCGCATCCTAATTTGCTCCGTTTGAATTTATTATAACTCACACCAAAGGCTTCAGTCGTGGTTAGTCTAAAAATGAATTGTAAATTAAATAAGAGTAACATTGAATATTATGGAAAGAGAGAGGAAGCATAAAAATTATTTCCTACCCGATTCACTGATCACCAGTAATCACACCTCTGTTTTTCTATTTACTATACTGGAATTACTTTTGGGGTTGCTTCATTCCTCTAACTGGGGTAAACCTTAATAATTTTTTTTTTTTTACTGAAATATTTTTGCTGCAGGACGGGTCTTATGGTACTTCAGATCCGTAGGGACAACAGATATCACTATTTTAAAAGCACAACCTTTTATAGTTCAGAGAGCCAAGATGAAAAAGATTTCCCACTTCGGTCCAAAGAGATCTCTCCAAGAGCAGCAGAAGATAATTTTACCCGCAGTTTTATTTGAACCCAGATATTAACCAACTCTTAACAGATGTGACTTTTGACAGAATATCTCCATCCTGGCATTAACTATATTGGTATTTCAATGGATCACAGTATGGTGATTATTGTAATCTCATCATTCCCGTTAAGCTAAATGAGTATCAAGAGAACGAAAGCTGAGGAAAGGTGTTTTTTTTTAAATTACATAAATAAAAAAGAGGCACTTTTGCCCCACAAACCACAAAATGAAATATCAAGTTTTCGTTATGGAAGAAAAATGGGAAACGAGGCATGGGAGATACGATACTTATTCATTCATGCAGTTTGCAATAACCTGCAGGAAGCCGTAGTAAGATTAATGCATATCAGTTTAGTGTCTTGTGTTGAACCTTGTGGGAAATGCCTGCTGAAAAAGTAGAGGAAAGACAGCCCACCGTTTAACAGAGATATTCCTTCGTCTTTCTGTCCTACCCTTTTGAAAGCCAACGTGGTACGAGTAGTTGGGCAACCAGGCTTAGCTTAGGGAACTAAACATCGCTTTGCGTTCACGCAATTTGCTTACTCCCAAATCCAGATGAACAAAACACAATCGCTGTGTTCACATACCATGCTGTCGCCCAAGAAATAAACCCTATTATTCGTGTGAATGTTTGGGTTCCCATGACATGCTATGACACGACAGTACTCGGAATTGCAACGGTGCACTGGAATACAAAACACTCCATCTCCTTTTAACATCGTGTAGTCTTGCCTTTGTCTAACATACCTAGGACAATGTAGAGACAAAATCAAGGGGATTGTGTAAGCTACCATTTCTCCTTGGAGGAAGGGAAAAACGAAAATTGCCTGCTCCTATTGAAAAGGCATCTTTGTCATACTACAGTAGAAGAAGTGGCTATGTTAACTAGGGATTCTGATCTGCCTTGATTATACTCGATAAACATATCACCTCCTCTCTCAAGAAATTGAAATTAATATCCATTTCTCCTCCACGTGAGTTGTCACGAAAACAAAAGTCTTAAGTCTTGAAGGGTAAATCTAAGCCTCGAAACCTCAACTTTCTTTCTGGTAAGTTCATGTAGTAATAGCCAAAGTTAACTGGTGAATACTATTATTATTATTTTTTAAAGGAAGTTGGGGGTGCCACTTCTCAAGAGGCCACACATCCTGTTCATCTCAGATCTTGGCACGTTCCAGTCCTTCCTCTTGCAGAATGAAAAGGCTCTCACGAATTGCCACAGTGAAACAAGTTAAGCATGAGATCTCAACGGATCATTCTGAAAAACCATCTTGTGAAAACTTTGGAAGTGGAAAGAGGCGGTTGGCAGCACGTCTAAAGCACGAGCCTTTCTGAGCGCGTACCATAATATCCTTTTCTCACACCTTACAAACAACGAAATGGAGTTTAGTGTAGGCTTCCCACAGATTAAGCCATGACAGTGCTAAGAACTGACTCCTTACTGGCTGAGGATCACTTACGGATGGTCAAGCCTTAAAATGGAATGATGGCTTGTTCGACTTCATGCTGTGGGGAAATAAAGAACATGTTTGTCTCCAAAGATCTGCTTTCCTAAAGGAGGCAGTTTATAACCTTGATGGGATCGACTGCGAGGCACACATCCTCTTCCCAAATAGTTCGTTGAAGGTTGACCGTGCGCACACCCTTTTCCCAAACAACTTGTTGAACATTGACCCAGCCTAATGACTTGTTGAAGGCTCTGATAAGATTAATTATGCAAAAACCAAAGGCAGCTTCTGGCCTCGGCTGCTGATGGCTGGCTCGGAGGATGCCGCCACTTTAAAAGGGCCTTTTTTCTCTCAGCTTTTCCGGGCGTCGTGGGTGGTTGACAGGAAGGAATGAGTAGAAAGAAACCTCAAAGCAGCACATGGGCATAGCCAAAAAAGGAAAACTGCAAATAAGGGTGGGGGAGATAGAATTAGAGTAGGGGGAGATATAAACTAAGGCGGGATTTATTAGGCAGCTTGGATAGGCTGTATAATCCGGAGTACCTAACCAATGGGGAAAAGGAGGAGGGCACATCTGGCCAGGAGTAGAGTTTTATTGTGTAAGGATTTTCTACCTAAGTGTGTCCACTGTATCTGCAGGTACTTGGTGCACCCGTCTTTGAAGAAACATTAAATAAGTTTTTCTGCCTTTCTGCCCAACTCTCTAGTTTGATTTTAAATTGGAAAGCTGGGTTGTTTCTAACAATACTACAAATGGGAGGATGCGTTCACGGTCTCTGCAAGTGTGGAAGAGGGGAATACACTGGGGTAGCTTCTATTCATCGAACACCAACCCTTTCAAAATATAGAGCGATGACACCGCCACCCAGGCTTCATTGGATGCTTAAAAACTATTCCTTCCTTTGTGACAGACGTATTCAGCATTCAGAAACCAAATAAAGAAGGGTGTGCCGTATTCACAATCAGCTAATACTCTCGGCAGTGAACTTTCTCTTGAAGGGAGGAGAAGGACTTTTATTGCTTCTGATATAGCGAGGATCCACCACCAGTTTGTTTTTATCACTCTGGGGTCAAAAGGCTACGTGCGGGGTCATGCGGTTCGCCAAGGTAAGATCTGACGAGTTTCCGATAAACCTACTAGACTGGTCTCCCGTTCTGGATTCCAAAGAAAAAAGAAAAGTTGTCGCCCAGCAGCTGGTGAACCAGAATACACGGCCGCTAATTGGACTCTTTGCGGGTTCTAGTTTGCTCTGCAGACCTTAAGAAGGGAAGGGAAAGTGACGGAGAGATCTGACTGCGAGATGAGAGTGCCCGTGGTTCATCTTTCTAGTTGCACCCTCAGCCTTTCCGATAGTCAGCGCGTGGTGACTGTTGCAAGCTTCAGTGGCAAGGGAAATCTGAATTAATTTCGCTCTTGAAGGGGAGGGTTCATTTTTAAAAAGTATGCAGAGTTTTGAAAGCAGGGCGAAAAAGTCAGGAAGAGCCACCGTCAGTCCCAGATGCTCTGTTCCTTTTAAGCTAATCAAAGCACACTGTCGCCTTCTAAAACAGCAGTTGATCCAAAACTTAAAATAATGCTCTGTTTCTTTTCTTCCTTCAAATTAGGTTCTGGGTACACCTATGGATAGGCAACTATTTCTTCCAAGCCCATTAACACAATATTATTTTTCTTTGTTTCCGAGACATGGTAATTATGGATTGGATTTAGATATCATATTTAGCTATGTTTAATTGGGATTTCTTGAGGAGCAACCAACACAGTAAGTTAATCATCAGGGGGAAAAAAATCTAATGGTGGAAATAGCTTCATATTAAGTGGGGTGGGGTGGGGGAGAGGTGAATTATCATATATGTCCGTGGAAACCATGAGACTTTGAGTTTTGATGTCGCAAAGCTCGTTTCATTTTCATGCCAGCACAGTTTGTGAGTTGACAATGGAACCAATCTCCTAAAGAGATAATAGGATCTTCTCACTGGATATTAAACAACCATCTTCCAGCATCCTTTAATTGTTGATCTGAACAGATCTTAATTCTATGATCAACCAAACAATTCATTTGATATGTGAACCTAGTCGCTGCCATGATATATATTACTCATCAAAGGCACTTTGCAAAACCTGGTCGCACTTCTAAGGGTTTTCTGAAGTAAGCATCTTAAAACCCCCAAACAAAGCAAAAATCCCTCTCTACAACACAGTTTAATTGGACTGAGGCATGCAAACTTTGAGAAGGGCAATTCTCAGAGTTAAACTTCATTTAAACTAGTTTAATGCAATCTTAGCTTCTTCAAACTGAGTGTTTGTTTCACAGCAGAACAGCCCTCTAGAAATACTGAAAAAAAGAGCTAAAATTCAGTGGAACTTGCTTCTGGATAAATGTGCCTAAACAATGGGAAATTTATATTATCATATTATTATTTATATTATAATGGGGGGTGGGGTAAATTAAAAAAGAAATGTATAATCTATGTAAGCCACCAAGAGACTCCAGAAATTGGCGGCCCAGAAATGTGATTAATAAATAAATAAATAATCCTCATATACTTATTCCTAAATAAGGGCATTCTCTTGAATCAAAATCCTAAACCTACCCAACACTGAACCATTAAAATCCCAAAGCAATGAATAATTTTTTCCTTGACTCTTCCGATTCAGATAAAAAGAATCATCAGTCTTACTAATAGAAATGATAAATCAAGAAGCGCATTGTATCTGTAAAAACTCGAAGCAAAGATTTGACAGCTGTCTCAAGTCTCTTCGGGAGGAAAAAAAAACTTTAATTATAGATGGTTCTTCAAGAATCTAAAAGAAAACTTCCATGCTAGATGTTATTTCCTCTTGCTTTTGCCTGCATTGTTTAAATAAATGACTCAGCCAGTATTTAAAAGTTTGTAAAACTATTTTTAAGTGGAAAACCTTCATTAACCTTGATAACAATTCATTATCAACAATCGGTATGCTGCTGACGTTGAAGCATAGATAAAACATATCTCAGTTGTTTGAAAATAATGACAAGCTACCTCATTTGTATGCAGGTGCTTCTTTAAAAATCTAAAGCTAAGTACAAATAGGCGGCTTTGCAAATGTATTGATTGATTATTATTTGCATTCAAAATTCAAAGGTCTCTCAGGTTTCCTGATAGTTCCCATTTATACTTCTCCATAATTGGCGGTGGACCTCTGGGAATTCTTGAAGGCGCCACGAAAGGTAATGACCAATTTAAGTCATTAGAGAAGAACCCTTTTTCTGCATCACATTAGCCTGAACTGCAATCTCATATTATTGGCTAATAGGAGTAAGAATGTGCTCTTAATGAGTTCAGTCCAGTAAAGCTGATATCAGTCTCATTGCTTCCAGTGAAAGGAAATTATATAAATTTGCGCCAGATGGTACAGTCTACCCAGCAGTTGGTCCCTTTGAGTTTAATCAGTTTACTCTTAGGTGCAGTCTTACAGCTTAATTCTCTTGAACTGATGGTAGTTTTGGGGCCTAATAGGCTTAATTTTGGCTAAATTGGGCCAAATCATTCTGCTCCCAACCTGTAATTCATTGATACACCAAATACATGTAGATCTCAGTGAAGTTGTGGTTAGTTGGGATAAAATCCTAATGTTTGTTTGAGTGGTAGAACCTATCATTAGGCTAGCCACTATCTTGATGTTTTTGACACCCCCCTGCAGATACCCTTGCCATTTTTGACTGCCAGTGAAGGGTCTTCTGACCAAATGGCTCATCCTTCAAAAGACTATCATTAAAAATTAAAACTAGATGTTGTAGTAGGGTGATACTACAATTTACTCCTTGCTACAGTACCTAGTTTTCCATGTGTATGACTAATTTATGTGGAAATACATCATATAGGTCCCATAGCAGCATGGAATGGACCAGCCTGTGTCTGACTTTCTCCAATAAGCCAAAATCTTACTGAGACCATTAGGAAACAAGCCAGTCATAAATAGTGAATTGGTTTCAGTAGAATTGTGATCTATTTTTGTTGAGCTAGTAAACCCATTTCTCATTATTTTATTTTTTGGTCTTTTAAAAGAATTAAAAGGAACAAGAAGGAAAGAATAAAAAAGGGTGAAATGCCAGAATGAAAATGCACCATCCTAACCTTTTGAGGTACAGTATTCTTAGTGGCTTGATAACTTGAGTAAAAGGTAATTTGATAATGTGAGTAAATATCCTTCAGCAGTCTTATATTTTATGGACAGTTTGGGCTATTAAGACTCTGACATACAGCAGTAGGTGCCAAGAACAGTAACAGCAAGAAAAATAAAGAGATGGGAACAAGGAGAGATTAAAGAAGCGGGGATGTTTAGCTTTGAGAAAAGAAAATGAACAATTCTAGCAGTTTTGTAATGCTTAAAAAAGGCGTCACACCAAGGAGGTCCATAATCTGTTCCCACGATGAACTTAAATTACAGATTTAATTTCCATTAAATGTCAGTATCTCTGAGGGAGATGGACGGTTCAAAAATGCGAAAAATAAATAAATGCAATGGAAACTTTTGAGCAGTGAGGTTTGACATTAGAACTAATTTCAGAAAGAGGTGCTCGGCTTTCTTTCATTTGGATGTGATCCAGCAGAGATCAGAGGGACAAACACTCGTCAGGCAGACTTTAATTGGGATTTTTGCATGAGTGCATGAGTAAAGGATTGGGCTCTGGTATCTGAATGGATCCTTTTAGCTTTATGCTTCTAAGCACCAGAGAGAGATTTCCACTGGCAGCAAATTTTTCAGTCTAATTGGCCAAGAGTGAAAGGGAAGTGGCTAAGAAGCAGAGAAAAACAGGCAATGAAAATGTTGCACGTTTAAAGTTGTGCTGTTATTTCCGAGAAGTCGACCCACTAACAATCTTCTAAAGTCTGCCACTGAATTACCTCAGTGTACATCATCTTGCTTAGAAAAGAGCTTCAATCACCACAGAGGGAAGCCAGAGCATGCAGAACAACATAACTTCAAAATAAAACATTATTTTTTATATTTGAACGTCCGTCTGTGAAACAGCTCTTCCATTGTCCTGCGGTATATTTGGTATTAAGATGCACCGAGTATTTCAGGGGGTTAACTCATCGACCTACAGCACTACTGAAAAACAATAAAAAAAATTTTTTTACATAATAGGTGGCTATAGATATCAAATAAATAAATTTTTAATCAAGTAAATTTTAAGTAACCTTTTAATTAAAAGAAAAAGTTTATTTTTTTAAAAGCCACCCAACTTAAATACAATTATGTAAAGTTAACCCCATTTAAATATTGCATTTACATTCTTTTTTTCCCCCCTGGGAGCTCAAGGCACAACATGGCAGATCTCTCCTAAAGTTATCCCTACAACAACCCTGCAAAGCAGTCTGGCCTGAAAAAGAATGAGTGATCCAGCGTCATCCACGTGAGCTCGGTGGTTGTGTGAGAACCAAAGTACAGTTACGCATACTTAGGATTAGACAGTAAGAGCGTAGTCCTGTGAATGGTTTACTTTGCATCTTTCAATGTGTCTTACTTCCAAGGACATGAATGTAGGAATGTGGCCGAAGGTGAAACACAGTTAAGTCTCTCCTACTGAAATCAACGGCACTTCAAAGGGTTTAATATAAGCAGAATTGTTCCCCTCCTTATTAATATTAACAAACATACAGCACAAACAGCCACTCATTCAGTTCCCTCAAGCAATGAATGATTATTTCTCCTGGGGGAAAAACACAGCAGCCTCTTTTAAAATGCTTTCCTGTTTTTAATAGATGGTACTTTAACACCAAACCCCTATAGTCCGGTTTCACAAGAGAGATCCATGGAGAGGGGAAGGGAAGTATGCTGCCATTGCACTGTGTTCATTTAAAGGATAGGGAAAAAAACCCCAAATATATAGTCCAATCAGGACAGTAGAAGACAGTTCAATACTACATCAATGCTGAAGTCAGTTTTCAACAGGGCAAAATGTAACTGGACAGACCAGCATATATTCCATATATTCACAAGATGTATCAGGTGGGTGTCCCATAGTACCAATATTTGATGATAAAATAAATTACTGTACATCACCTTGGTGTTAGTCACTGAAAAGGTACCTTGTTCCACATTTTAATGTAAGAAAAAGGCCGATATACTAAAATAATGTCTTCAAGAGAGACAGATGCATCCCAAAACATTCCCGTGAAGTATTAACTCCATTCTCTCTCACCAATATAGATACACAAGCGTAGCTAATCTGTTCTGCATTCACAGTTTTGCAAGACGTAGGGTATGTAATACTGCAGAGAAAGAGGAAAAAAAGTCTGATTTTTTTTTCTAAAAAAGGAGGATTGTGGAGATCACTGTAGGGTGGAGATCGTTTCTAAACTGAGGAGGATCGGTCCTCCAAAATGAAACAAAAGCTAATCTCTAAAACCGAGAAGGAAAAATGTTGGAAAAGAGGAGGAGGAAGAGAGAACCATTACAGATTTCACAAAAAGGTTAATGCATTCTTGGTTGTTTCCAACTGAACTAACCACTAGACCCCCCCACCACACTTTCCTAAATCCCAAGACAGGACTCAAATGCACACTTAGACTCTCCCTTTGTATAAACTTCAAACTCTCAGTTCTTCATGATGGTTACCGGTCCTCTCAATGCCATTCTACGTGAGCATAACCCACCCATCCCAAAAGAATGAAATGTACATTTGCTTAATATATAATCAGAATTGTTTGTGTCTGTACAATGCCAAGAGTACTGCCTGAACCATTTATTTCAGGGAAGATTGTTTTATCGTTGGTAGCACTGAGCAGTTTTTCCTTGTCTTCTCTGCTTGGTTAAAAAAAAACAAAGAAGACGCATCCTTCTGTTTGCACAACAACAACAAAAGTAAACGAAGAACGCAATTTAATTTGACATGCGTTAGAATACTGGTGGGTCAGTCCATCCTTTCCTACATATTAGCAATAATCATCGTTATCTTCAAGATTATAATAGCCACTCGAATATATACAAACACCAAAAAATGTCTTTTGGTGAAGTCCCCACAAAAAGAAGTCAACAAAATCAAGACAATACCACCGTTTGCAAGAGCCCAGGCGTATCTGTGTCCAAACGTGATCTTTCTGGATGGGGATTCTGTGGTTTGGGGGCAGAAGTGGGGGAGACACTACAATCCTGGGTGATTTTCCCTGCCCTGGATAATTCTTTTCCTCGGGGTGTTTCAAACGGATCCCCTGCCTGGGTGCTGGTGCTACTGCAGTGGTCCCGTTCATATTCTTCTTGTGCTCTCTGCATTTTCCGCTTTTTCATTTTCCTCTTGTGAACGTGGAAAGTGATCATGGAAAGTAGAATCAGGCAGAAGATGAGGCTGACCAAGACGATTAAGACCAAAGTGGAGGAGAAGGACTGGAAAAACTGCCCCATCTGGGTAATGCAGGTGCTGCTGGCGTTGGAGGAGCCAGATGTCCGGTTCAAAAGGCAGGGGGGCAGGGAGAGGCTGGACCCTTTGGACAGCTCGGCACTCATTGAGGAGGGTCCTTTCGCTCGGTTTCCCCTTCAAGGATCGCTGCGGATGTCTCCACTGAGATGCTTGCCGCCTTACACTAGGAAGGGAAGTGCCTCCTTGCCCAGCCCTTCACGCCTCCCTCATTTTTCTTGGCTAGAGAAAAGGAAGATGAACACACAAACGCACGAATAAAGACGGGTTCCACGTCTGAAACAAGCCCAGCAGGCGTCCCTGGCCCCAAGCGAGCAAGCTCGCCTTGCCACCGAAGTCCACCCCACAAGGCACCGTCTCTTCCGGGCGAGGCTGGCCAAGGGAAGACGGTCGCGGACCACGCCGCATTCATCCCGCGGTCCTCCGCACCCCGGAGGGGGAGCGCCCTTGCAGCTCCGCGGGCCACGTTTCGCCGATCGCCACGGAGATCTGGATCAACGTCTACATCTGTATCTACACAAACACCAGCAGCCCTCCGTCCCCTCCCGCCACCCCCAGCCCCAGTTACTCAGCAGCTCGATAGCTCGGACTACCTGACCCATCTGCTCAAGTTCTGGCGGCGGAGAAAGTTTGGACGTTGCGCAGCTTCCGAGGTTTCCCCCCAGCCTCCCACCGCCGGCATACCCGCCCCCGCCTGCACGGCAGCTAACCCCGCAGGCGCCTCCGGAGGAAAGCCCCCGCCTCACGGAGCAAAGGAGAGCCTTTGTGTGAGAGGGAGGGAGCGAAGGAAGGAAGGATTCGGAGAGTGAATGAGGACGGCAGGAAGGAAGGAAGGACGGACGGAAGGAAGGAAGGA